>JARJDR010008547.1:0-55080 GCA_030264135.1 Myllaena sp. GC000078 | reverse complement strand
GAACGAGAGAGAACGGATATCGTTCTCTCTTGTTCGCACCTACGCGCTAGTATTGAGTGAAAGTGAGAGGCACGAAACTGTCAAACCTGCGCGGTTATAAAAATTACACCATACATATAGTGTAGCGCTCGCCCAAAAATTTCATCCTGTTTCGTCCTTGACCAGAAATGTATTTGTCGGCAAGAGAAACCGTCAGCGCAAACGGGAAAAAATAAATTGGCGATTATCTGGTGTACAATGTTGTTGAAATATAAATGAGAACACACCTCCCACCTGGGCTGGCCAAACAGCCGCCGTCGGCCGTAAGTATCATCCGTAACAATCCCCCCATCGTTCCATTCACAAACACTGGGACGCCAAGGACCAAGAACGCAAAATACACGCACCGATACGGCGAGGACCGTATTTTCAACGTTCACCTACAGACCTACAAGGCAAGCGGGCGGACGGGAAGGGCGGCTGGGCGGCAGCATTACTGCAGACGCTCTAGTTCCTCGCTAAAAAGGATAACTGGAGCGCTGGCGCCGGCATACTGCCAACGAACCGTGGGAACAATTTAAGCCCTCCGCCGCACCATCCTCCTAGTCACTCTCTCTCTCTCTCTCTCTCTCTCTCTCTTTCCACCACCAACGCGTAATTTACGGCGCGCGCGATGCAAAAGTGTATTTATAACAGTCGAGCGGGTTGCATTTACACTAATCCCCCAAAATAAAATAATTACATTCATGTTGTTGTTTTTATTCACTCGGCGCAGCGCGCTTTGAGCGTTCGTTCCATCTGCAGCGCAATTGTATGGAAACGCATCAACGTTTGCCACTTTTGCGAGCGCCGTAGTAGTCGGCGGCGCGCATGACGAGAGACTGAACGATTAATCATTTTTAATTCGCGTCGCGCACAATGGACGAAATTAAATCGCGCGCACGCCTTTTCATGTCTCGTTGTCGCGCCGTCGCCATCGGCGTCGCTTGCGTCTCACCCTATCCGCTCGGCTGATAAATTATTTTAATTAAAGTTATTGAAATTAAGTCCAAACGGCGAGGAGTTCATTAATGGCAGCGCTTTATAAATCACTTCTTAGATGGGCCGCCCCGGAATCGCATTGGCGGTTGTCCTTTGTACCAGCAGGCGAACGCTGGCTGGGATAGTAATGAGGCTTGGCCGACAAGGATGCCGGTGTGGAATGTACCGGGAGGAGGACTTACGTGTTCCACGTCCACGTAATTAAAATAGTTTTCCACGCGTTGAATGCATGCGCTCTGCGCAAAAATCGTTCCAATTCATTTCAGTAAATTGATTTCGGACTTTGCGTCGACTAATGGATGCCGGCGAAGGAAAAAAGTTAAAACCATGCGTTTTACAACTTGTAGCTGAACGATTTAAATTTATTAATAATTAATGAAATTCCCTGAAGTGAAAGAGCGCGCTTTCCAAGGGCGCTCAGGACGAAAGAGCTTAACTCCGCAGCAAGTCCATCCTAAGTGAGTGAAACGAAGGCAGCTGGTCTCTAAAGACTGCATATCGTGCTGCGCGGTGAACGGAAATTCTCTGACAACAGCGGAGAACGACTGCTAGGAGATTAAAATTCAATTGGACGTCTGTAAGCTTACACCTCTCTTGTGCAGACGGCGTAGCACGAAATAAAAGAATCCTTGCAATTTTAATTACATTGTTAATGCATCGGCACCGCCGTTGCCGTCGCGGCTACCGTTGAAAGATTCATTCGCGATTTGAATTACATAAAGCACGCGAATTTATGCGCATACGCATTGTTGTGGTGAATGAAAAATACGCCAGTGGGTTTTTTTTGTTTTGGCGCCGAGCGCAATCCTGCAAGAAACAATTAGAAAGTTGCTGCCACTCAATATGAATGCTAAAATATGCTAACTGCGCTAGCTGGATGAAAAGCATCTATGGTAAATTGAAATTTTCACGCTATTCTTCGGCGCGCGCGAAACGCTAACGAATCGGTTACGCGTGTGCGTGCGCGGGGCCTCTCCAAACCCCCGTCGTCGTCGGCATCTGTCACCGCCACGCTGCGGACAAAGGATTAATTAACAACTCATGTGTTAATTAAAAACTTAATACAGCGTTTCCAACAATAGCCGAGCCGGAGAGAACCCATTTAAAATGGCACCCCCTGCCTGCATTGCGCTTTTTTACTTCTTTCGCACACTTTCTCTTTCTGCAAGCTGGCGCCGGCGCTGGCGTCGTCCATCGTCAACGTCACTCGCCGCTCAGGCCAACTGGCCGACCATTATTGTCCTTTTTGGAGGGCAGCCCGCTCGCGGCATTGAGAGCTTTAATGCCGACAATATTTCGCATTTAACGGGGGCTGTGTATTAGGCATCCAACCGATGGATGAATGGCCGACCGGGAAAAAGCGTAAAACAAAACGCCTCGCGCGTTGTTGTTTATGCACTGGACTAGGAGTCCTTTTGGCTGATGACTATGCTATTTTTTCTACGCCCCCAAAGCAAAAAGAGTCGACTTCGCTCAAACGAGCTGAACGTGCGGTAAGTGAAAAAATTGCTAAGGACAAAAGAAATATAAATTCATAACGTTGCTTTGTAAGGTATGCGCAATGTTCTCACAAATGAAAATCATAATAATAATTAAATATGCGCTTCGGGGGGAAATAAAATTCGCCATTTTAACGCATGAATTATTAATTGATATTTATTTTCAAAGCGCTTTAGCGCATTCACTCCACGTGACTGCGGAGAAGAAGACGAAGAAGAAGTGGAAAGAAATGGCGCCGAATCAAAATTCAACGCCGTCATTGCCGTGCCGCTCGCGTACATCGTCAAAGCTACAGCGGGTGAGTTTTTGAGCCAGAAAGTTAATTAAGAATTTCCCTTCGAACGCAGTTCACGGCGGCAGCGAAAATAATTATCCGCTCGTTTTTTTTATGATTATTATTATTTGTTCGCTAATATGCTTCTTCTTAGCGCGCACATCGCATTTTCGATCTTTTTCAGGCGCGCGCCAGGATAAAAGTCGATGGCGGGCGGAAACAAACCGGTGGCGTTTCCTTCCCGGTGTGTTTTTTTCCGCCTTTCGCCTTCGACTTTCTCGGCGTCTGCTTGTTCATCATCGGCCGTCCACCTTACCATCCATAGCAATCCAGTGCAATTAATCATCCTCAGGATCATTTCTTCGGGATTTTTTTTGCAAACCAAAAAATGTTGGTAGTTGCAATGAAGGTAGGTAACTTTTTCCGATGAGAAAATTCAAGGGTTTCAATTCGATTGTGAATTTGTCAAACGTGCAATATTGATTTTCAGTCGGCCGCGCTTTTGGCGGGGGCGCAAGGTGTTGAACTCTGCTGCTGCTGAAGAAGACGAACGCGCCTGCTGATAGAGAGAGCACTGGTAAGAATGGTTCCAGCGTGGGTATATGTGTGTGCATGTGCGTGGCAACCACAAGACGCGGGCGGCGGGGGTGGCGAGGCGCTCCACACGATATAACGCATGATAAATCGCGTCTATTTCGTACGTTCCCTTCCATTACCACTGCGCCGGCACTGATTTATGTCGTCTTTTTACCCAATTTGACCATGTCATCTCCGATATTCATACTTTCTTCACCT
Source organism: Myllaena sp. GC000078 (assembly GCA_030264135.1). Classification (NCBI taxonomy): domain Eukaryota; kingdom Metazoa; phylum Arthropoda; class Insecta; order Coleoptera; family Staphylinidae; genus Myllaena; species Myllaena sp. GC000078. The sequence goes on along the minus strand of JARJDR010008547.1, from coordinate 51,491 downwards.
GGATAAAAATTGACCTCATTTCGCTGAAAACTGCCGCATATCTGTATTCGTATCGTCCCTTTTTTGCACCACCCTCCGCGCATCCGCCGCGTATCCTGAATCAACAGCGAGTGAGATTGACAACGCCGAAAAAGGTGCGTACGCCGAAAAAGGTTTGATGAATATCGAAGCATTTGTTTGAGAATGGCAACCCGCGATCGGTCATGAATATCAAAATAAAAATAAAAATTTTAAAATATATTTCCGGAACCGTTATAGTTGCTTTATATTATCGGCGATTAACGATAAACAGATAAAATATTTGATTTTGAAGCGCTTTGTTGTGTTTCGTAAGCATTATGATGTCGAATGCGTTTTGTTCGCCGCTCCAAAAGGTTGAAGGTTTCCTACATGCGGGGCTTTTGTTCGCTTATCAATAATGTTATGACATCAATTGAAAGAGCGACAGCGTGGGTGGGGAAGGCGTCGATAAACCAACGCGACGGCGACGTCGCGATGAGTTCGTGATTGGCGTTAATACGAGAAAGAAGTGGATTGCTTGCGTTACCTGCCTCCAAATTGGTATATAATTAAATATTGTTTAATATTGATGTTTAATTCAAGGATAAATTACAATCAAATAAAAGTTAATTGCGGCACGGAGGGCACGTGCGTTTTATGGGGTGTCCAAACGAATATTCGAATAACAATCGAGCGGGGAGTCATTGCGAATGGTTCGGTTGGTTTGGGGATGTTGGTGTTGTTGCTTTATGCAAATTGGATCTCCACGAACACGGCGCGGCGTGTGTGCGCGCCAGAGTGCGTTGGTGTAAACGTATTTATATAACGCTGCCAGGCTGCCGCGTGACGCCGGTAGTATTACACTATATCCTTTACGAAAGGACATTGTATATACACTCGGGCGACTAGTGGGCGGGAAGCCATATAATCAAGAATTTACCTCGTATTAACCTCCGAGTGCTGTTTAGATAATGGAAAGGCGCGCATGAATTTTCATAACTGCTTGGGCGCCTGCTCCGACCGGCGACAGCGAGCATGCTGCTACGCTGAAGGGTGTAGGTTGCTGAAGATGGCGATATGCGACGCGTATATGTGTAAGTGACCTACGTTGCAGCAACTGCGCGCTGGGAGCCGTAGCAATAAAACTGCCCCAATTATAACACGATTCGCACTGAATTATATTCGTGGGATGCAATATGCAGAGCGCCGCGCAATAAATCCCCGCGCATTATCGCATAATGTGCCGCGATGTTTACCATGTAAAAATAATCATTACGAATGTTTACCCTTATCAAAACTAATTACTTTCGGCAATATTTGATTTTAACTATATAAAATTAAATTAATTCAAGAAAATGAATCAATATTTTGACGAGAAAGAGAAAATGCTGATGCAAACGCAAAACTATTCGATTTCGGTTGCTTTCCGGGTTTCGGGTTGGTTAAAATCCACACTTCCACCAAATCTCGACTTTCTTTTCTGCCTTCGTAGGCGCTTATTTATACATTTTTCTCTGTTTCCACACAGCCATCCACATCCACCGTATGCGAATGCAGCCGAGCTTGCAATTTAGATAAAAGCCAAGTCCTGTTTGCTGTGAGGTTTCAACAACAGCGAGTTTTATGATCTCGCCACCACTGATCCTGGCCAACTATTGCCACTGCGAAATGTCGTGAATACTTAACGTCCTTCCCAAACAAGAGCACTTTATAGTTGAAACACTTAAAAATAATAGCACTGCTATTATTTAGATGTAATCAATGACACCTCGTAATCAAGTTCATAGCAGTTATGTACGAGTATGTCGCGCGCAAGAAAACGTCGCTGATGTAAGAAACTGATATCTGATTAGAGAAACAAGAAGCCCGAGTGCTGCAGCGCGTTGATTTCGTCGCGGCGAGATAGATAAGAGATCAGATAATTAATCCCAGTGTTCGCGCTGTCACTGACAGATGCGCCGCGCTGGTGCACGCCTGAAAAACTGTTTCAGAAGTCGAGATGAGACGACCGCCCAACGCAATGAGATGATGTCGAGTGGCACGGCGAGGGTGGGCGGACAGCGGCAACGACGACGACGCGACGCAAGAGTGCTAGTAACAAGCGTCGCGCACAAGGTTACAACCCCACTTCTTCATCTGCTCACTGGGAACTTCTTTCTTGTTCGTCGAATGTCCTTCGCTCCTTGAGCCTACGTCCTTTTTTCCATTCGCAGGCGATTAAAATCTTGTGAGCGCGCTCGCGCCCGACCGGGCGGCAGCGCAGATTAAATTTAATTTTTGCATGTTTTGCAGATGGCCCAAGAAACTCATTTGATTAACGCCTCGTCGTGCGCGGCGTTACCCAACTTAGTTTTTGTTTTGCTTTGTGCAAATGGGTTTTATGCCTAACAATGTCGCCAGTAGAAGAAGTTATTACGAAATTTTGGGGATTGTAATAAATTCCGCTACGCTTGCGGCGGTTCCTTTTATGCGCTGTTTCAAAGAAGTACGCTATTAATGTGCGTTTGATGCGCGCATGTGTCATTACTCGGTTTTGACTGGGAAATTAAAACATGTAACCAACCGAGCAAAACAATTACGCAACATGGCAAATACTTAAATGTAATGCGGCACCGGGAAACGAGGGTTATGCAAATACAGTGCTTAGGTGAAAGTTTAAAATGTGAAGAGGTAGACGTAGAGAGAGCGGCTCTGTGATTAGCTTAAGCTGCGCTTCGAAATAACAGATTTGAGAGCAAGACGAGCATGCTGATGAAACGGTGAGTATTCTAAACAATTGTGGTCCTGAGACAATTGATATATAAAATTCTTTAACATTATATTCAAGACGATATCCTTGACTAGTTTCATCCTGCCAGAATCTTGCTTTGGTGCGTTCAGCTTGATAGCCATAAATAAATATGCGATAAATATATTATGCGCATACATACATAAATTGTTGCCACATGTGAGGAAATTCAGCGCATACGTGCAATTTTCGCATGTCAAAAAGTGGCTGTGAAGAAGTTTGATAAATTTGGTATAACTGGAATATAACTTTTTCAACACCTGATCCTGATTGTACCTTCTCTTTGCTCATCCCGTTGAAGCCTCCCGTTTCAACCCACCCGGCGCCGACACCGACGGCCTCTTTTTCGCGCACCTTCTCATCATAGAACTTTCGAGCGCTTTTTTGCATTCGCGAACAAAGAAATACGTTTCAAGTTTTGCCGGCTTCCGCCGCGCCGCCCGCCGCATTTGCGTATTCCGTATCGTATTGTGGGCGGGCGTCAAAATTGATATCACACCAAAGGAAAAAAATGAAATATACCACTCAGCGGAGGGCGCGCACGAAATTCTGCTCTATAGTTACACTTTCTCTGCTACGAACGGTGCATTTGCTCGAACAAACTGTCGCCGCAGATACCGCCATCAAGTAGAACATGTAATATAATGATAAAGGAACTTAAATGTAAAACTACCCTCAATATACTTAACGCGCACCTACATAAATTCCGTGGGGAGGCAAGCAGACGCTTCAAAGAATTAAGAATACAAGTTGCGAGCGATTTTTAAGTACTCTAATGAGAGCGGTATTAATTTGATGCTGGTAACGAAATTGAAACGTTTGCTGGAATTCAAGGCAAACTTTATTGGCGCACCGGGACGAATTTATTCGGTCGAATCGCACGTTGGAGGATACCCAAAGACGATATAAAATGCTGATTACAGAAAGCAGCAAATTTTTTATACTCTCACCCTCAAACCCTTCACATTTCTTTTAAATTAAATTCACCAAGGCTACGCAAATAATTTACCAATAACATAAAAGTTCTGCGGGCGTAAACTCTTTTATTGCACGTTATAAATTTAGCGCGGTGTGTGTCGACGACGAAAAATAGTTATGATTAATGCTTCGTCGGCAGCGAAATAAAATCATCATCGTTTTGAAATCTATTGGATCATAGCCGTCATGGCGGCGACCGCGTCATGCATCATCACACGGCCGGCAAAGAAAAACAAAGCGGCAACAAGGCGTTTTAATTAATCTCAATTTAATAACCTATCAATCTTATATACGTAATGCCCGACGCTGCAATACACTGAAAATTTGTGCAACACTCGAAGCAACAACCTTGGTCGGCGAACAATGATTGATTACACCTTCCGCTTTACTTCCGCCTCCTCCGGTTTTACGTATGCATTATGCAACATTTATATCTTGCCATTGATGAAAGTATCAATCGGCACTCACTTATTTGGAAATAATAGTTGGTCGTAAAGCAGCAAATAAAAATGCTAATGGAATAAAAATAGTGACATAAATAAAGGAAAACAAAAGTGCATGCGGAGCATATTGAAAGCACGTCTGCGCAGGAAGGGAGGAGAATGAGTAGTAAGTGTGTACAAAAACAATATTTTCATCAATCACTCGTTCGCAAGCCGGGCGTATGCGTCTTCCTCTTCTTCTTCTTCTTCTTTTCCGCCGTGCGCGTATCATCAAAAAGAAGCAATTGCATTTTCGCCTCGCGCATAAGCGAAAAATACCGATAGCCTCTGGGGGGAGGGCGTTGGCATTATCTCTAACTCGCGCCGTGTGCCTTGGCGACGTAAGCCAAAAGAGCTCTTCCAAAGCATCCTGTAGCAAAGTTACGATTCCATGCGATACGCTGCGTGTGTGCGTGGCAGGAATGCGATGGCGCACTAGGTGTGGGTGTGTGAATCCGCGAATCCACAAGAGAGCTACGAGCACAAAGACAATTTAGAACAAAGCGACCGACGCACACCGCACGGGGAACGCCGCAGAAGTGTAACGAGATGATGGTAAGAATCTGCTTTGATATTCATCCGCCGGCGCAGTTTTATTAAAACGCCATTTCAAAGTATGATTAATGTTCGGATGCGCGATATCGTCGACGGCGGCGGCGACTGCGGACGGGGTGGGTCGGATGTGGAAATTGTGTGTGCAATCGGCAGCGGTGGAGGCGCCGGGCGGGGCGCGCAAACTCACTCAGCGCTCAGTGGTGACGCGTTCGCGCTGTGCAGTTAGGTAGAAAATTAACGCCGCGACTGTTTGAGGTTGCCCGCAAAACTGGGTCGGTTACTTTTTGATAGATGACACAATTAGTCGAAAAAAGGACGTAATTCTCGAGCGCGCGCGCGCAAAACTTTATCATATTTATAGCCAACATTCAACAAAAGATGATAAGGAATAATTGACGCACTCTAATTATGTGCATGCTCAAATGCGAGCTGGGCGTGGGCTGAAAACAAATAAAAAATTCACTCTGTTTGGATCGAACCTCCAGAGAAAAATGCCGGCGCGCATATCTTCCTCCGTATACGGTATCAGACGTTGCGAAGCAGGCAAGCGAGCGGCAGCAATAGCCGGCGGCGAAATAAAATACATCTTGTGAACTTATTCGAGCATAAAACGCGCCGCATTATTATGTTTGATGTTAGGCCAAATCGTGTCAGCGGTTTTCCTTTTTCGGTGCGGCGCGCGGCGCGATGCTGCGATATGCGTGACTCCGGTGCGCTTAGATTTTCCTCGTCCACACTACTACATCTTTCATCTTTGGCGTTTCGTCCTCGTTCGTCGCATTGCTGCAAAGCGCTTTCGCAACGAATACAGATTTATGAGTATCAACAACGGAAGCGTTTTGCGTAGATATTCTTTTTTCTGCCTAAGATATTGGCATCAATATTGATGTAATAGAAAAGATTTGAAATTTCATTTAAAATAGGTAAAATTAAGATATTGGCAAAATAGTCAGCGCCTTTTGTATTTCCAGATTCCGAATGCTATCAGAGAGTAATTCACTTTTGGTTGGTAGCCGTTCAGCGGCGGTTATAGAGTCGTCATTCTGGTGCGAACGCGGCGCAAAAAATAACCGTTTAATGGAGAGCAACGGCGAGGATCCTATTCGTTTTGCCGGCAACACCCCCCAATGCTGCCGGATGGACTTTTAGTTTATAAGGCAATGTTATTACCGGTTTAATCTTGTAGCATTAAAAGCGAGCTCCGGGTGAACGGTAAGGCGGGAGAGCGCGCGCCAGTATATTGGCGTTATTACTTTGGCGCGTGAATAGAAAGTGTCGGGGCCGAAAGCAATCGAAAAGGTACGCGCGAGCGGCGCGTTTATGTTAACTATTCGCCGCCCAAGGGTCACAATCGCAATTGCTTTCTGACCTCTTCTACAGGAATGGGGCTTTTCTTTCAAGTAGTCTTCTAACGCAGAAAGAAATTCGGAGCCAAGGTCCACATAATGGTCATTTTATTTGATATTAACCAGATATATTAAGAGTCCTAGGAAGATATCCTTTTTATTAAGTCAACCATAAATAAATTAGGTTACAAATTCAAATCAATTCATTTTATTCATAATAAAAATTAGGGTGGCGCCAAACTGACCCCTCACAAGTCATTTATCCGCCGGTTCCATTGCGCTTGCATGTGGAACTGCTGAAATACTACCGTTTTACGTGAACTTGATACGGCTATCGTTTCGTTCTTTATTGATTCGACATTCTACGAATGATTGTTTTAAAACTACTTTTCTTTGCGCTGCCACGCGAACTCCCGGACGCCGAACAAGAGCAATAAAATCCTCTCTAGCATCAGCCAGCCACTTCCTCTGGGCTCTATCTCCGTTTCTATCGTCGCCACTATTTCTCAGTGTCCCCTCGTCCTTTCCATGCCGCGGCAGCAGCAGTGAAATTTATTAAAGGTGAAATAATATATTGGTGTCAAGCTCGTTACTTATAAGGGGGGCGCGCGCACCCACGCAACACCCACTCGTACGAAAAATGGAGCCGGATGTATTACACACAACAACAAGTGCCGCTGCGCTGTAAATGCGCTTGCCACCTATTACGCCACACCCTATATATTTTATAGCCGTTTATTTATACCCATCGACTATGAAACGAGCGAGCGCGCGCCCGCCCGCGAGGCGTTATTTTCCTGCCGACTGGAAAAAGTTTGCAGTTAGAAAAAGTCGATTTCTAATTCTGTCGGCATAACCGAGATTTAAAGCGCGCCTTATCATTTATCGTTGATAAACGAGCGGTCGGAGCGTAAAGGATGGCTCGTTGGCGCCGCACGATTTTTTTCGAGGGACGTCGTTGAGGGTGGGCGGGAGAAAGGGCGCGTGTTATATATCGTTTGTGGTGGAAAACGCACGAAATCGGAAAAATTTGCGCGGCGGGTGCGTTGGTGAAACGAAAAGGAGCATCCAGTGTATGTGCACAGGAGGGCAATATAGGATAAATTGATTTCCGTGCGGCGGTGTTGTTGTGTTGTTGCTCCTGCCGCGGAAAAGAGAGCTCGCGTAAACACGGTTTAGAACTATATCACGTAGAGAAGAAAAACGGGGACGCACAGCCGAAAAACCAGTTTGCGGTTAATGAAAAATTGCCAATGTAACCAAATTGCCAACAATCTCTACGACAAATAATTAATTTAAGTAATTATGGCTGAAAAAGCTTTGCTGACAATTATTTAAACGGTCAGAATTTACGTAACTAATCTTTAATTCTGCGTATAACGCCTGCCTTCGTTTCTCACATTGGTTAATAGTTAATAATCAATCATTAATTAACTTATAGGCATGCGTAAAAATTTATTAACACTTCCTCGGTGCGCATCCCATGTGGTATTTTTAATTTGAATTGATATTGATTGCTGGTGAATGTTTTATTCATACGCATTAGTCATTTCCAATCATTGGAGGTGGAAAAAAATCGCGTATCGCACGCGCGTGCATACATCCGTTGAACGGAAGTGGCGTACGCGCGCGAATCCGCAGGAGGGCAATTCAGGACTATTTGTCAATGGTCGCCTCCGTCCACCACTGCCTCGCTCACTCCGCATAGCATATGTGCCGTCAGACATCGACATGCGATCGCATTGCAATACGATACCAACGTCAATAATAACTATTTGCATGTGAAGTGTTGTACTAGGCTGCCTGATACATTGTGTTGATTTATCGTCGTACTGACCGGCGCCTCCGCCATCCGCTCCCAAACACTAATCGAAGACCAGATATGGACGAGCTATCCAATCTGGAGCAATATGCGTTATTACCATCTATTGAGATGCAGATCACCATTGTATGTCGGGTGTGATTTGATTCACGTTTATTTATGCAGATGCTATTAGAAGACAAGTTTGGTTTACAAATAACACACAATCTGCGATTAGGAAATCTATCGGATTAAATGAATAAATAACAATTACCCGCATGCGGTTTATGGGCAAACAAAGAAAATCTCAATTTTAATTGGACCGCGCGCTGGAGCCGCACGGGTGTCATGATATATACCGCAACCGCGCGACATGAGGCTAATAATGTCACGTAGCCCAACCACTCGCGCACCAACACGCCCGCAAATCGAGGTAGTTTAACCGTGTGGCTTAACTCTTCATACGACAGACGAATATAAAATCAATAGGCAAATGCGGAAAACGTCTGCGCTCTCGCGCAGCATAAGTAGTTAGTGGTGGTAGTGCGGCAGACAATTCGTATTGCACGACTTATCGTTCCATCCCGCTATTCTGTATTTCAACTCGAGTTTCCTGCGCTCCGCGCTCCGTGAGCTTTTCCCGTACAGTTTCAAACATCTCACGATGGGATGCGTCACGTAGAAAGAATAAGAATGAGCTGCCGCACGCTTGTCGACCGCAAAAGTCGAAGAAATACGGCCCGCCGACGATTAATAAATCATACTTTTTGACGTCGCGTCGAAGCGCACCAGCGAGTACCGCCGCACGAACTAAAGTGTTCGCCTCGATTTTTGCTTTGTTTCAAACTGCCAATCGTAGACTATACGGTCTCGACGTGCGTCCCCCCGAGTTGGAAGCTTAATTCCGCACATTCTGATTAAGTTTCAATACGATGTACAGACCCAACCAACCACCGGCACCGGCACCGACGTCGACAGCGAAAATCTCCGATGAATTATAATTCTATTACGCGGCGAGTTTGCGTTGCGTGCCTCGGCGAACGTGCATGTATGGAACTTCATCCACTCGCGTAGAGTTCTTTGCACTCAATTGTCGGATGAATAATAATGCGTATAATACGGTGAACTATGTAAGCGAATGGACGGCCAACCGAAATGTGCATACACGGCTCATAGTTTTCCCCGTGCAGAGCGCATTGAAAACATGGTAAATCTCACCCGAAATAAAATTGGAATTTTTAATTTTTAATTTTCCTCCACGCCGCCACGTTGTAAACGTGCATTTTCCGAATTAATTAATTTAAACAATATGCAAAATGAATTTACGCATCTCACACGTCGCGTACGCTGCCTGCAAATTAAATACATAGCGAAGGATTGCGCTGCACTGTGGGTGTATGTTTAATATTGCAAATTTCCATTTCGCACAATTGACTTATTGATCATTCGCTCAATATGTCACGCGCAGCGTATCGAAATTCATGAGTTTTGCATTGCCAAATGAAATTATATTAAATGGAATTGTTACATTGCACCCCGCATGAAAAATAGCGTGAAATTTAATAGGTTTGTGAATTTTTCAATTTGTGCGTTATTTTGGCGACCTCTTTCCAATGTTGGTGTTTTGATAAATATAATTATTGTTACATGAATAATATTTAATTAAAATCGAGTCTTTGTTTCAATTCCCATGCAGCACTCATAGAGAAAAGGTCCTGTTGTGGGCTTCGGGTGCTTGGAGAGCAAATAAATCTTCATTAAGTTTATCGAATTTTCATCTTGCGGCTGCGGTGTCAAATCATAACCCACTCTCGTGCACACACGTGCTGCTGCCGCACGAAATTCGCTATTAATTTGACGCGTCCTTTAACAAACTAAAGACTTATTCATTATGGTCCTCACTCACTCTGCACCCGCATAACACGACATCGATACAGGTATACAAGCGGGTACATCAAATACTTACGACGACATCGATGTGGGGATCACTGGGGGGAATTGGTGTCTATGGAGTATATTGCTGGCAGCGTGTCACAACAGTCATAAATTTCTAATTGATAATTAATTTTGAAACGATGCGAGAAGCCGGCAGGTATTAATATGTTAGATATCAATGAATTCAATATGAGGTGTTTAAGTGCTTTTGATCCGAAATTTATGCCTTCCGCAATCCATAATTTTTTCACAAGCTCTATATTCATCAAAATGAATCTTTAAGCAGACCCGCACTAGCCTGTTGCTGCCTCTTCCTCGTGAAATTATGCATCGTCCAAAACATATCGCTTTTTAAAAGGTTATTTCGCGCGAAATTACAAATTCAAATGTCTCTACACTATTACGATTACGATTGCCATTTCCTCGCGCGCGCCAAGAGCCTTGCAACTCAATAAAGGCGACAATAAACAGCAGTCCTTGGTCGTCGCGCGTCCGCCAAACGTCCTGTTTATGTGCGCGACATAATCTTTAAAAGCCACCGACCGTCAACAATACGCATATTGGATTTCAACATTTCGCAGCCATCGAAATGAAATAGTTTACAGGATATTAACGACGCAATGGATGCGTGTAAAACAATGTCTTGACATTGCCCGTAATCTGAACGACGCCATTTCGCCGTCCAGCACCTGAAATGCAGCCGGCGTAATCATGTTTTACTCGTTTCACGTTCTTCGTGCGATATTGAGAAAAATGCGCGCTTATTACCACGTCCGAACGGAAATAATATCCGTTCCTTATTCGTCCTTGCCGCGTACGTGTTCGCTCGTTAAGTACTTGGACTTTTCGCGACAGCATTACTATATCTCTATCACAAAATGGGTCGGCGGCGATGGCATTCCACGAGTTAGTTTCAGTTAGCATGTGGGACAGGCTGGATGGCGATGGGAGATGGCGAAAGGATGCAGGCACGTTTCGATAATAACATTTTTATTAGTGCCCAGCGCTGCTCCGCATCCGTTTCAAGAGATGACATTTAGTTCGCCCAGTAAACCGGGGACAGGACCGAAGGAGTTCCAAACTGACAGCGTCGTCGTCGTTGCGGCCGCCGCCCTCGTAATCCGCCGCCGGTCGGTCTTGATGTACGACCCACCCACTCACGCAAGAAATATCTTCCGGCTTGCTAGAAACGAGAATCCATTTGCGCCATGTCGCTATGAGCATTTCTTGCTTGCCCTTGCGTAATATATGAGAAATTAAAAATATTTGCAATAATATTAGGTAGGTATGATTTTTACAACCAAAACTCTGCTGACGCCGGGATAAATTAATTAGTACATGGGTTAATTTATGAGAGCAAGTAATAGGAATGGATGATTTATAAATATGTTGTGCAAAATTCCATTGCAAATTTTCATTCATTGCACGCTGGACAGCATTGTATATGTATGTAAAAGCAAAATGTTTGTCGACTCGAATCCATTCATTATTTACTTTCAATAATAAACGCAGTGCAATTAAATAAATATATGTGATGGCATACAAATGCGCGCCAATCTGAAAACGTTCGCGGCGAGAGATGAAATCGCGCTTATGATATTTGCGAAATATTATAATTAATTAACTCACTGTTTGCAAACGGGAACCATTGCAATTTATAGAAATGCCACCCGGCATAATAAAAGCAAAAATATAATTTGTGCCCAATAACAACGTATTTGCATTAAATCACGTTTTATTTATGCTTTTCTGTTCGGCCTGGAATGAAAATTATCTCTCAAAATAAATAATTTTAATATAATTATTTTCGTTTCAATTTAAAACTGAACTAATTAATAGTCAATGAAATTCGTTTCCAAGAGGAGTAGACAGGATTTTTATCATAATTTTTTAAATGTTTATTAAGCTTTAACCATGGCAAAATGGGATGAACGAAAACGTTATACGCGCTGAAACAATTAATCTTTAACTTTTAAATGATAGTTATCTCAAGTTTCGAGTTAATTGCAGGCACCGGCGAAAACTAAATGCAGTGCAATGGCGTGTGTGTCACACACGTTTACTTGAGCCGCCGCCAAACTTTGCGCGCGCGCGCACGCGACGATTAATATCTTTTAACCGTTACTCACTTCTTAGTTCATTTACGATACTTCTTCTTTAAGTACCGCGTATACGCGCGGGCGTTGGGCACAAAACTTTTTCAAATTTGCCCTTTAATTCGCGCGAAATTATAATACGGAAACTTAAAAATGATAAATCGTCGAACAATTCGCCCGGAAACAATTTGCAAATGTTAAAAAGTATACTCGTTTTATACGGCGCAAACTTTCTGTGAATTGATCAGCAAGATGAATGTACAAATTTCGGCCGACAAGATCTTGCGCTGGATGGACGACGTATAAATAAAGCAAGAGGCGTGTTGTGTTTAACAGGAAATCGAAGAGTTTTAAGCGCAATAAATCGACGACGAAGCGATAAATAAATTCAATCGCAAGCACACACACACTTACACTCATATACTGACTGTTCGTCCACCATTGCCGGCAGCGACAAGGACGAAAAGGAACAGCAAATGTGCAAGAGTATCGAATCTAAACATCGCGCGCACAACCGACGACGACCAACTCATGTCGGCCCGGAAAACCAGAAAAGTGCACGAAAAGCATAGGATAAGAAACTTGCTATCGCCGCGTAACATCTGCTATCCCAAACTCGCTCGCCAACCCACCCGACTTTGTTTAATGTACTCCCGCCGTCCAAGAACAACTTTAAATTCGGTCCGAATTGCTATTTTTCTTGTTTTCTTCTCATACATTTTAACGATCATACGTAGCACATAAATTATATATAATCAATGGATGAAGAAGTTGAGCAAAAAACTTAAGGGATGATTAGGCAGCTAATTAATAAAAGGCAGCGTTCGTTGCTTTAAATTCCGCGGGTAGCAAAAAACAATGAAGATGTTAATCATTCCAATTAATTGAAAAAGTTAATGAATGTTGCGCCCATTATGCAAATTTTCTGCTGAATTGTTAAGTTTCCAAATGCGTATGCGTGCGCGTACCGGCAACGGATTTAATTGTGAAATCGAGTTAAACACGGGAGCCATGCGGCCCCGAAAACCTATTACGAGTGAGCTCTATCCGAGCGAAATCCAACGAAGCGTCAGCGTCGTGCGCGCGCCGCCACCCTTAAATGTTCAATTAATTGCCATTAATTAAGTCCTCTTTTTTTGGAGCGCATCAGCTAAAATCTACTCAATCGACTCGACAAATAATTTATTCAACCAAATCGGCCATCGGACTGCGGACGCTCAGCAATTTCTTGATATATTGCCCAGTGATTTATCATCGATCAAAAACTCACCTGTTCGGTGGTGACGCCCATAGATTTGTAGTGCGGCGCCTGCAAAAAGTGCAACTATCCATCGTGAACGACAAAAACACACTCGTGGAGCATTTGTAGAGTTCGGATGCGAATCGGGCCATCGGATCCCGGCGGCGGCGGCACTGGCGGCTAGATTGGTCGGAATGATGCTTTGGGCATGGGTCACCGGATCGCTTGGGCGCGCACTTGTCTCTGTCAACCGGCAGCCGATACGTACACGTACATACTAAATCACTAATCGGTCAAACTGCAGCAATTCGTAAACTCGTATCTGCAAATCGCGGCAATCACACGATTCATCGTCCCCCCGCTCACATAGTTGCGAATGATTTAATCCATCTTGAAAGGGAATTTATTTACAAGCGTCAACGAATCGATTAATGTTTTGCTAATCGGTGGCGTTGCAATTTATATATCGAATAGTAACAAATTATCCGCGCGGGTTTATCAATTATTTATTAATATATGATTTTGAATGACCACATTATGGAATTGTGGAAAATGCAATGATTTAATTGTTTATTTGCATATTGTATTAGTATTTATGGCCGCGTCATTTTATAATCCAATCGTTAGTTATAGTTTAAGGTGTGAATAAAGTTTTCGTAAATAAACAACTTCAATAATTTTGTCGGCACGTAATTTGAAAATATTGTAGCACTTTTTTTTTGCTCTGTTACACAAATTGCGCGACAGCCGCAAAAACGATTACGATATCGTTTCGAATCCGATTTCGGGGAGCATCCCTGCAATAATTGCGCAACGCATGCGAGTGTACAAAATCGCAAAACGCAATCCGACCTATCAATATCGTAATATAAACGACTCCATAATAATGTAACTTCGACGCGCCATATTCGCCGTTAGCGAGCGTGATCACGCGGGGAATATTTCGCGCGCTGCCGCAAACCATTACGGTCGATGATGCGATTAATTAAATCCCAAACCCGGAATGATAATCGTAATCCATTTGACACGTTCTGTGGCATGCAATGCACATGCACCACCCTCAAAGCGTGCGCGCGACCCGAACAACATTGACGTCACCATGTTGTCGTTATATCATTATCCTAATTAAGTCAATCGCATGCAATCATTATAATAATATTCGGTGCAATAACGCACTTGGGAGGCTGGCTGGCGCCACACGAAGAGAGAAACACGCGTGATTTGCATTTAATAGTGTTTACTCTATACGCATTGTATGATTATTTACATTTGGAGGGGTTTGGGGAGGGTCATATCCAAGTTGAGTACAATAATAACAAATCCATGTGTGTCCACCACTAGGCTGGTAACAAACCTCCAATTATCCTAAAGTTGCTTAATCATTATCATCACCTACTTGTAGATTATGTGTGGAAATTGTGGATATATACATTTATACAAAGAGATTACACTTTAGTCTGTTCATCGCCCTCGTAGCCTTCGTCAGGGCTCTCCGTAAGAGTTTCGGCCACCTTCACGGCGCCACACACACTCCGATTGCTCGGTTTCGCATTGCTCACTGGCGGTATTGCGGTGATATCCGTTTGCGTTTGTGCGCCGACTACCATCTTCCTCACTTTCTCCTCGCTGCTTCCCCCAACGGCGGAGGCATTCTTCAGGATGGACACCAAAGGCGTAGCTGTCCAGCCGATTGCCGGCGCTGAGCAGCATGACCTTACCGATTCCGTGTCGGAGAATTGCGTTTCTTGTTCACCGCCGCCATCAGCGCAACAACCCCGCATCACTGGATAGCCATCGGCAGTATAACGCAAGTTTGCATTAAAATGCTCGAAGGGCGCACGTCGAATCACCCCGCCGACTGCAGGTGGTGCTTGTTGCAGAAACTCCGCATCTCGATGATACCTGTGCGTAGTCTCTTGCAGTGATGCTTGCCGTTTAACGCCACGATTGTACGGTAGCGTTCGATAGCAGCTGCCGTTCGCAAACGGCTGCGCGACGTTTAGCAGACCGATGGGATTAAGATGCACGTCGGCGGAGAGCCGATACATCTCGGTGCTGCACATGACAGTCGCTGCCTGCGGCGGCAGCGGCGCCAGGTAATGCTGATGCATCAGATGCGATGTCAGCTCGATGTTGGAGCCCAACGGAGTAGAATGCGCTTCGTGCGCCGCATGCTGCTGCTTATCTTCGCCGTCGCCCTCGTGCCGTTTGCCGATGCTCTCGGTGGCTTCGTTGATCAGATCCGGATTTCCCTCCAACTGATGGTGGTGTGTGTTCATGGCGGCCGCGGCTAAGATGGGCGACATGGATCGTAGCAGCTCCTCACTAGTCTGAGCACTTCCGTAGAGCATCATTTGCGCTTGTTGCACCTCCGCTAAATGCGGATTGCTGCTCTCCTTCGACAATTCGGAAAACTCCTCCACGCTGTCCGCCATTAGACTGTCTTTTGTCGAATTACTCAACATCATACTCATGCGACCTTCGTCCTTTTTGCGTTGCCGCCTCTCGCTCTGACATTTGACGATGGATAACACGAGCGCAAAGCAGATGACAACGAGGGACACCCCGGTGGCGCTCACTATGATCAGCACAAACTCAAAGGGTAACTGCGCCAGCTCACTACCGCCGAAGGGCTCCTCTTTCAGCACAATGCGTATGGTAAAGTTGGACAGCGCGACACCTGCAGCGTTTTCGGCGGCGCATACAAACGTGCCATTATCATCAACGTTTGTGTTATAGATAAAGAGTTCGCTACGCTTTTCCTCGCCGCCGCCCTCTTCAACGTAGTATAACAACCGCGTGTCGGGCGTGAGCAATGTGTCGTTTTGCAGCAGTTGGCCGTGAAACCACCAGGAGACGTGCGCCGCCGGCACGGCGCGAATGTGGCACTGCAGCGAGATGTTCTTGCCCTCTGCGATCTCCAGATAGAGCGTGGTGGGCGCCACATCCGGCAGGCAGGCGTAGTCGGCGGCGACAATCGATTTGCACGTGCGGCGCGCGAGTCGCGTCGGCCCGGCGCACATTGGCGCCATGCTCAGCGGCAGTTCGTACGCCTCCAGCCAGAGGCGCATTTCGATCATGCGACAATCGCATTGCCAATCGTTACCACGCAGATCCAATTCTTGCAGGTGCTTGGGCAGACTCGCAGCGGTGCCCTGGATGGTTTTGAGGCGATTATCATCAAGACGCAACCGCTCCAGACTCTGCAGACCATCAAATGCACCTGCTTCAACACTGGTCAACTGGCACTCGCTTAATTCCAGTGTGTTGAGAAAGAATAGATGTCCAAAAGCTTCCTTGTGCAGGACTTTGATAGGGTTGGCAGTGAGCGTGAGACGCATGAGCGATGGACAATCCAGGAATGCACCGGATGGCACCGATTCCAGCGCGTTGCCAGAGAGGTCCAGTTCAACTAGATTCGTGAGACCTTTAAAAGTGCCATCCTCAACGACAACAATATGACAGCGCGCCAAGTAGATGCGCTGTAGATTGATCAGATCCATGCGCTGGAATTTGTCGCGTTGCAGAGTGCGCAGATTATTACCGCCGAATTCGAGCACCTGCGTGCCGCTATCCATGCCTTCCGGGATGATCAGCATGCCCTTGTCGACGCACTCCACCGTCTGCTTGCCGTTCTTCCACTTGCACACGCACGACGTGGGACACGCATCGGTGCGCGACGTGAGCACTAGCAGAATGGTGGTGACGCACAACGCCTTCAATTCACTCATTATATCAGCATTAGCCGAATTAATGCTATCACGCTAGGCTGGCGCTGTGCGACGTGCTGAACGGTGTGTGCTTCCGGTCGCCCGACATGCTACCTGCAACAAACGAAACTTTGATTAAAATTTGTACGCTTCCGCCCTCGCATCGTATTATATTGCATAATACGAAACGGTGTAACGTTTTGGGGCGGAAAAATTGGATGGCTAAGTAAGCGGATTTTTCAATTCGGTTTCTGTCTTTTCTTCGCTTCATGCGCGCGCGCGCGCGCGCGCGTGTGGCAGGTAGAAAGCATGAACAGCGCGTATGAAAGCACGTGAGCTTTCCGACGTGCTGTCAGCGCGCCCGCGCCCGTCTTTTCAATACGTGGCCGCCCGGAATCGGAAATAGCAATCTGCGAAACACGTGCGCCATTCGCGCACGTTATTAAATATCACCTGACGATAGCAGAACTTCAACAACGTGGCCGCCCACCCATAAAGATCGGACTTTAAAGTTGTTTTAACTGCACATCACAAAGCGCATGAAAAAAAGGTGAATGACATTCAGGCGGACAGCGCCGGCGGCCCCGAAAAGGAAAACTAAATATTTGCCTGGTCCTGTCAAAAGAAGACGAAATGTGGAATATGCAAAACATGTTCGCGTTTGTTGCGCACGATGGGGCGGTTTTTTCCAACGCGCCTTTTTTTTCCAATTTTGTCTCGCCGATGGCGTTTCCACTTGAAAGCGTCCATCAAGCGGCGGATTCCCACGGCCGCGGCCAAACAACTAGCAAGTACAACATTTACGTATTCCGGAGCGTAAAAACAAAGCAGACAAGACGCGAAGGCTGACCGGGCGCGCGGAATGCAAAACGAGCGACCCTTTTGCTTTGTGCCACCCTATCGTCCACCCCGCCCTTTTGCGCGGCGTATGTAGGTCAACCACCGCCGCCTATTGCTAGCCATCTAATTGCGCATACATCTCAAGCGGTATTCGTAATTTGAGTGTGTCGGTTGTTGCTCATCGCGTCGATTACAAGCGCGTAATTAGTCTTGTTAAATAACGGAAGTGGGTGGGATGAATAAAGTTTGTGGCGTTTTTGTTGCAGATCGTAGCAATTTTCGATAGCTGGCACAAAGTCCTAAGCCAATGATGTAGCAGATAAGACCTAGGAGTGTGTAGTGGGTGTGTGGGTGTTTCTAGGCGTCAAATTCTTGTTTCAGACGGTGTGTATTTTATTGACGCTGGCACGGATGTAGCCCTAAGTAAGCGGCGACGCCAGCGAAGGGAAAGTCGCTTTCCATGGTCGTCGCCACCACACAGCACATTTCCAAAGCCGGAAGCAGCGGCGGTCCGCACCACAATCGAGACTATTGTTAAGCTCCTTACACGGTACGCTACATCCGCGTTACACACGCCAAGGGAGGCGCAATTACATTGCCACGCTTACGCCTTCAAACTCACGCGATACATGCATGGCGGCAATTGCGAGTAGCTGTAGCAACAATTAATTCACGCAAGTTACGTTTGCGTTTTAAGGAATGTGAGATGTGGTGGGGGAGGGCTGCACGTGCACACTACATCTTTCCCACAGGGTAAATATTAAATATTATGCTTTGAATAATGAAGTCGCTATATTTTCACGTCGTATAGCTTCCCTCGTATTCAATGAAGAACAGGGAGGAGAGAAGAAGCGTGAATCATCGACGCATGGAGGTGGTTTCCCTTAACGACTGACTTCTCGTTATCGCATCGCCCGCAGGAATTTTCCCGCCGCAAGTTTTGACGGCGCATATGTTAATTTCTGTGTTTCCGGCGTGATCGCCGCCCTCTTCTCAAATGCGTGCGCAGTCGAACGCATGTGCGTGCTCGACTGAGCGAGTTATTGGATTGTTTCATGAGTTGCTCTCGTTAGCGAATAGTTTATGGATTTGCGGACGTTTTCAGTGCGTTTGAAATGAACACACACAGAAGGACAAGCCGAATAAATAAACGCGCGTTGATGTAGTTTAGGAAAACACAAAGTTTCGGTTGCGCATCATTACCCGGCTTGGTGAGGAATTCGAGTGTGAAGGCGCCGGGCGCACATATAAAAGTTTTGCATACTTATAGTTATTTGACTGTGTTTCGTAAATGAACTGAGATTTATTACTCCCATGCTCCCATTTTTTTGGCGATGCGTATCAAATTGTAATCAGAAAATTGCCACTAATACGATTATAATTTACGGCGGCAATTAATTAACTAGCTTCGTCCGGTCCGGGCGCCGTGTAATTTCTCATTTAGCCGGCGTCACACGCACGCACATGCATTGAATTAAAATTTAAGCCGAAATGCAAATAAAGAAATGATTTATTCATACCTACCGAGGCCGCACGGCCGTAAAGTTAAAATCAGATAAAATAGTCTCATTGTAATGTGTTTCATGTCGTTAATTAAACGATTAGACACGCCGGCATAAATAAATCGCCGCCGTGGCGCACGCTCGTGAAGACCCCGAGGTTTATTAATGTCTTTATTACCCATGCCGCTCGCGCTCGCTCTTTTAATTAAAGATATAACTGCGCGTTTTTTGCTCGCGCTTGTGCCACAATATCCTGATTCCCACGTATACATTGGCATTAATGTTTGAATTCCGCCCAACTTTCATGCTTCGCGGCTGCGGCGGCACCAGCATGATGCCAAGAACGCGCTTTTCGCTAATGTCGAGAAAAAGACCGGGCGCAAATGTTGAGAGAAAAATACCATAAACGTTGATAGCGACCAGGGTGTGTGTGGCTGTGGGAGGGGGAGTAAAGTTGAAAGAAATAAGAAATATCCGCATACCACCCCCACACCACATACCGTGCCAACCGCATTGGCAAGACCCGAAGACACAAAATGCGAGCGACTTTTATTTTTGCGGAAGTACGAAATTTACATTCCACAGCAATTTTCATAATTTATTTTCTTTTTGCCTTCTTTGTGAATGCGCTCAGTTAGGGGTGCGTGGGTTGGGGGCGAAAGAGATACGCACAATATGAATAATTTCCAAATGTTTGTCGTTGCGGGCGGGAAACAACTTTATCAATGCGTTCTTGATGCTCGAATAAATCGAATAAAGCTTACTTATGCCACCGGCATGTAAGGACTCGTGCTCCATATATTTCATTTCGCAGATATTATATTACACAATTACGCAAACCCACCGATGGCTGGTGGAATGTATAATAATATTTTTCCAGCCGCCTTGTAGGAATTTAGATATGAAACAGTAAAAATGTCACCAATGGTGGCGAATCCTTTAAAGAAGCAAACGATGCTCAAAATAAAAATAAATTAGCGTCTTTCTTGCTCTCACCCTGTTTTTATACAACGATGACTGTGCTTCTCATGCAGCGCATTACACTCTCATCCAATGAATATTATGGTCGAATAAATAAATTCGAACGGCTTCGCGTGCATGTACGCTGCCAAAAATTCCCCCCATTGCGGCGGGGTTGTTTTTCTTTCTGGTTTAGTCATCGTCGTACCAGCCCACCGCCAGGATATCATATATTCCTTTCGGTATTCATCGCGGTCCTCATCGGCGTTCTCATCTCTCTGTTGTTGTTGTTGTTGTCGCCGGCGTCTTCATTGTAGTCGACTGTCGTTTGGCGACAGAGTCTCCTCGCGGGCGCGCGGGGGAAACGAGTGCACGCCGCAGACGCATATATTTTTGTTTTTATTATTGTCATCTCGGTTCGCGCGCTGTCCTTTTTTGCACCCGCCAACCAGCAACGCGTTTGGTCGTTGTTTCTCGTAAACATTTCGAATGTTATTATAGTGAAAAGCGTAGGAAGCGTTTTATGCTCGTCAACATTCAAAAGCGCCTGCGGTGCTTCTTCATTCCACCACCATCGCCACAATCGCACCCGTCACCCTCCTCCGCCGGTAATAAAATGAGGTCAAATATCTTTAACAAGGATTTTGTCCTTATTTAAAACTACTTAATTTTATTTTTCAGTTTTATATCGATGTTACATAACTTAATTAAAATAACAAAGCCACCGTAAATAATTAAATTGTGGTATGCAGTTATAATTTGAAACTAATTCCAGGATTGGATAGTGGAAAATTGTAGGGTACTCATCCGAATGTAATAGAACTTCCTTGAGCGATGCCAAAACATGATATATATTAACATAACAATGGGAAAAGCGGCAGCAGCACAAAGAGAACGGCTGGACGACGTCGGACACGAAACGTCCGGTAGCGCATCGGCGGTAATTAAGCAAACGATTGCTTGTTATTTACTCGAACTCGCCACAAATGCGACTCTTTCTCCTCCTCACGCCCCCCTCACGTTTGCGCAAAACTCTCCGCAGTTTGGTTTCACACAAATAGTGTACACGTCATGGTCGTTAGCGTACGCCGCTGGCGGGGTGCAATTTACTGCATGAAACCTCCTCATGTTTCTCCTCTTCCTTCAGCGCTCCTTTCCAAAAGCTCGCTCGTATCACCCTTTCTTTGTTCGCCCAGCGAAAGACATACTTCCGCAACTTTGATAAATAACGTGCCATTCACGCATTCCATCACTTCTCTTTGGCCCAGGCTGTGCGATCGTATCGTTTCGCATCGAGAAAAAGATGCAGTCCACAGCGCCGGAAACGTAAGCCGGCGCGCGGGGGTGGGTGAATCCGAGAAAAAAGAAGGTTGAATGTAAACATTTGGTTTAAAAAAACCTATGAAAAAGCGTGTGGTGGTGTGTACGGTATCACTGTTTCGGGTGGTGGAGCAATTGAAAGCCCACACACTTGGGGTGGAATAGCCGGCCGGAAAGAAGGGCGCGCCAGTAGGGTTTTTGTGTTTTGCGGTAAGTTGAGATGGGAAATCTTCGAAGTGAGTTTGGTCGACTGCATTTGCGCAAAAGCGGACTGCGACCGTATTGAGAGGGATTGCTTGCAATGCAGTGTCCCCTTTTTTTCAAATCGTTAGATTTAAAAAAAAACATTGGGAATTTTTTCGGGATGCCGACTAGCCAGGCTAGTCTTCTAAATACTTTTTCCTGGCGTTTTGTGCCATCCTTAAAACCAATAAACAAAAGCGCGAGGAGAATAATATTCTAGCATTTTGAGAAAAGGGTGGGAATTGAGATATTAAAATTGATATCCTGACGATGGAAATTTCGAATTGAATTAATCCCACGGATAAAAATATTCATGTATGCATCACAGCGACAGTGAAATTTTACAATTCTAAGAACTGCGACTGTAGCGTGGTGCACAAAATATTCCAATGGTTAAATATTTGAAGTGCTTCAATTCGATGCGGCGAATGCATTCGGGCGCAATGGCGACGGCAGCGTCAGGCATCATAACGATTGAAAATCCATTCGCTTTTAGATCCCTTCATTCCACGCATCCCATATTCAGATATACTCGTTCGATCGCGTTCGGCCCAATGTAGGTAGTGCCTATTTGGCTAGGGAGATCAAAAAATCCACAATTTTATCGTTTACTCTATGATATTAAAAATTATAATACTAATTCCATTAGGTTTATTGAACGACTAACATTATCTTTAATCGAGGCTTGTTAAATTCTTATTTAATTCGCACCTTTAATTTGAAATGCAATGCATATGCTTGCCGCCAGGACAACAATAAAATTCGAGATTAAGTAGAGCGGAGAGGCAATAAAAGAAATTAAAGGAGAAGAAAAATTGTGGGTATGCTGGTTAGCCGGAGTTGGGAATACGGCGACAAAAGGACAACCGGCCAGCTGGAAACGCGATAAGGATAAATACGTTTCGATTTTTTATATGCGCAACTCTCTTAATTCCACGCCACAGGCGGCAACCGCAAACGTTTGTGCTAAATATAAGGTGTAGCAGAATAAAGGGGAAGACGGCGCGGCGTGAGGGAAGAAAAGTAAACAAAACAAACCACCCCCCACCTCCCCCCAGGCAAAGCCCATGGACTAGGAAAATAATTGCAGCGTTTCGTTTGGCGCAACGCTTCGTTGAATTGCACGAATTAAAAGCCGAATTGATTATTTCCGGTGCAAAGGTTGGTGTATGCTTCCGTGAGCGCCCCTTCCTCCCATACCAACACGCCGCCGCCACCATTCTTGCCACTTAGGGCGGTAATAGCGTGTACACAATGTAATGGGAGCAAATATACGAAAAGTGGCTGTGGGCAGAATTGGGGAGGGTGGGGGGGAAAGAAGTAACGCCGGCACCCTCTCCCCCGCTTCAGGATATGTTACTAATTAATGTTGAGGAAAAGTTGCGAGTCGTAAATAATCGGCGCGGAGACGCGGAAATGTATTGCGCCATAAATGCGCTGCGCGCCGAAAATGTTGATGTCGAAAAGTTGGCGCTCGCAAACATACACATCCACCCGGGAAAGCAATTGATACATTGCTATTTCCACGTGCGACTGGGTATCAGGAATCCAAAGGTGCGAGCGTACACCAGCCAGGACGCTATGCTTGTGTGTGCGTGTTGGTTTATTGCGAGGCTGGCGAAAGTGTTTGGGGCACCGCGCCTTGGCCATTACACGCGGCGGCGGCCCGTGAAAAGACCATCGAAAAGGCATATTTTTTGCTTTTGCTAAATTGATACATAAAACTTTTTACGACGATTTTTTTATGATTACGCGCGCACACTCGGCGATAACTCATGGCAACCGTAAAATGCGAGGACGCCGGGACAATGATCCCCATTTGGCTGCATTTGCCTTATGCGAATTGAATCATCAGTGATTGTATAAAAGTATAAGTAATCATCATTGCAACCGTTTACGTAACCTGGTTGTTATGTTCGTAAAATTACTTTTATTGTGAAAGCCAAGCGTCAGCAGTCAGGCTGGGATGGGTTACGTAGAAATCTAGAAAATATCCTCGGGCGATGTCCTTGGAAAGGGTATATACGCAACGGATTTTTTTCGGACCCGCCACATAAAACTCATAAGTGAATATATGTCGGAATATCCTGGCACAGCGTTCTGGCAGCGTTCCGTTGGACAATCATTATCCTGCGTGTGCGTAGCTGTGAGTGAAAGAGACAGCCGACGCAATGATGTCGCGTAATAGCCGAACATGCTGACCCGCACGCCGTCGCCGTCGCCGCCGCCACCGGACGCATAACGTAGTTCATCTCGCCCACATGCGGCGCCATTATCAGTCATTATCGAGATCCCCCGGCGAGCTTTATGATGGCAACGCTCCAACCACGCCATATCCAAAAAGCAGTTTTTCATTGTCATGCGTTTCTGCATAGTGCACCACTCAAATTCGATGCATTGCATTTAAATCTAATAGATTCATTAGCATTATTTGCAATTTAGTTCGGATTAGCAAAACAAAAGCGCTTTGTTTATTTCGGTGCGAAAGCATAAAATGCACTCCAAACTCATTATAATCGCATATGCATATTAGAATATCCTTGTTGCGGGCGTTTCCATTAACCGCTGGAAAATGAGTTCAGCAACACGCCCACCATCACTCGCTCCGGTGCATCATCCAGCGCCATCTCCTTCCTCCCGCATGTCGATGTCGACTTTGTGTACACCCCGGCGCGGCGGGAACGCAGGGGTTTGCGTTACACCTTTATCCAACCGAATGTACTTGCAAACATGTACTCATCGCGCACACTGCGCGGCATGGCGCGGCCGGGAAGTTGAGTAGTTGAGGCAACATTTATGTTATCTCTCGCGCAGTCACCGCCACCGCCGCCGTCGCCAACCGCTACCGCTGTCATCGTAAGGCTTTAATGTCCTTGTCGTTATGCGAGCGGCGTGTCGTTAGTACATGCCTGCGAAAACTAGGGAGGGAAGGAGGGAGGTGATGCTCACATCGTTCACATGCGTGAGGGGTGTGGAATGGATGTGTGTTTGTGTTGATGCGCAGAGATGTAGCGACTCTCGTCAACAATTCAGAATGACGAAATTGCGTGCCTGTCAAATGGTAAATAATTCACCCGTAATCACAACGCCGCCGCGCCGTCGCCGTCGCCGTCGCCGCAGGTGGAAAACACTGCCGCTGGCGACACGGCCCGCTTGTTTGTCATAAATTTGTCGTCGCATGCATAATATTTACCACACTTTTATCTATATTTATCTATATTTATATTTATCTATAAAGTGCAAGGATGCAATCTTCAATCAACATGAAGATCATGCACTCTACATGGCTGTCACCGCGATCAACGTCGAACGTCGAACAACCGTTCCAAGATTGCAAACTTAGTTTTGATATGAACTTATAAATTTAATTTGCAACTATAGTTGCTGATGCTCTATGCGTCGGCGAAGCAGGGCACCCTGGAAAGTTATCTTAAGTTGCGTTCATGCATTTCCACGCGCCACGCTGCCAACATCTTACTTAGTCCATGTCTAACAAAATGAAGATTGCATTATACGCGTACTTTGCAATTAAGGAATTAAGTTTGTTCGGCGCTGCGACATCGAAGTGGAAGTAATGTGTTCGGACAGTCTTGCTAAATAGTACAAACAGCGTATTTTCAATAAAGATCACTATATAAAAACTTTGATTTGAACTATCTCTAAGAATCCAACTCTTAAATCACTGATATAATTTCTTGGAGCTATATTTAAATTTATTTAAAAGGTATGTAGCGTTATGTCATATTTATAAAAAACCATCTCATCTTTGATTAACAAGAGTAACCATCAAACTATAAAATAAAATCCAATTAATATCATAAATCCGGTGATTTCAATTCGATGCACTCCGAATGCAAAGCACCTTTCAACGCTCCAACGTTGTTTCTAATTGCATTGCTTTTGTTCGCAACCACACAATTCCCAGAGTGCGAATTCAAGTGCGATCCGATGATCGGATTGCCAACCGAAACACTCTTGTACCAATTCTACCACATCCGCAACCGTATTACACGTACTGAAAGACAACTCGGACTCGGGACGACGGACGCGACGTCGACGCCGACGCCCGCCAACAACAACCACCACGGTATTATTATTTATTGCGTTCGCTACAAAAGCGGCGGAGAACTGAACTATACGCAAACAACAGCTGCGTTGGTACCTCGAACGCTGGATTTATTGAGAGCGCGTGAATTCGCGCACCGCGCACGTATTGTCGAATTGTCACAGTTAATTGGCACGCACGCCGCC
This sequence comes from Myllaena sp. GC000078, assembly GCA_030264135.1. Lineage (NCBI taxonomy): Eukaryota > Metazoa > Arthropoda > Insecta > Coleoptera > Staphylinidae > Myllaena > Myllaena sp. GC000078. The sequence goes on along the minus strand of JARJDR010008547.1, from coordinate 25,444 downwards.
ATTGTGTTTACCTTTCAAAACACCCGCCCGGCCAAATGAATGAATGTGCATGAATGAATGTTTGCTGTAACCAAACCAGGACGCCAGCAATCCTTTCATCATCGTTTTATTGACGTGCACATTTACTTTTCCTGTTTCTGAATAATATACTCTACTACCGAACTAAATCGAATGCAAATTATTGTAATTTTCAATCGATTTTGCCACACAGCGCAAGGTGATAATATGGACGATGGTAAATTAATTAACGGAAGAGTTATGCAAATAGGTAATTTATGATAAGGTTGGAGAGCGTCGCCGCGCTCAAATGCGAATTACTCGTGTTGTGCACCCAACGACGGGTGCTGATGGGCTGTGGTGGTGCGGCATCAACGTGTTTAGCAATGCAAGTTATGCAAATTGAATACCCGATACACACACTGGTCGCACGCGGCAGCGCAGAACGTAATTGATTTTCGCTGTCTTAGCACGTGTCTGTCAGAATTGATCACGACTGGGTAGAAAATCAATTTGAATTCATTTCTTTAGCGTTGTGGCGTTGATAAACTATCTACCTTTTTTCAGTGCATAATCATGATGTCCATGCAATCTGACAGCATGTTTGTCAGAGTGTCATTTAGTATTTAATTCGATTAGAAATTTATTGAGTGTATTTTTGTTCCTTAAGATTATTACAGACACAGTGCAAAACGATGGTTAGCAGCAAATTAGTTATCATCTGCCTCAGTATCTCTCTAATCAAAACAATCTTTCAGCTGGTGACAATCAACGTATGTATTTTTATTTATAATAAATAATTGAAATGTGTAATTTTAATGCAAATATTCAAGGTTGATATTGATCCGAGGCATATTGAAGTCAACGTTCCATGGCACAATCAAACGATAGATAATGAACTATTGACAGCGCAACATTTCGAAAATTACTCGGACGATGACCTGATATATAGCCAGATTGCACTTGCTCGTAGGTATTCCATTCGATTTTAGACATTTTTGCTTAGTATACTTGTATCTTAACAGGATGGAAAGGCATCAAAGCAATTACGAAACAATCCTTATGCCCACTTATGACCCGGGAAAACTAGAAGCATATAATAATTCAACCCTCGTCGAATTTAACCTTCTTCTCATCGGTATGGTTTTTGTCCTGTTGATTGCTTAGCAACCATCGCGTGAGCAGCCCGGAAATGATTTGCGTACAATGCATAAGTGGAAAACTGTACACTTAAAATAAAAGCTTCCTTTGCAAACAGGGCGAAGATTGTTCTGTGTCTTCTTCATCTTTGCATTTTTCACTTTCTCAAGCGCAAACTGAAAAAAGCGGACTTTAGCTTGAGTACGGCCGAAGGAAAGAGTGATGCGTTGGCTTGTGACGGTACTGCGCTGCCGGCGGAGGAAATAAAGTAAAGTAATAAAAAGTTGGACCGGCGGAGCAGTTAAATTTATGTTAATGGCATTTCCACCGATATAATATAGCTTTCCGTCGGAGGCGGCTTGCCTGCAGACGCTCCCGCGCCCGATCCTATCGTGGAACACGGTTTTCTTTATCCCTACCTCGCTCCACTCCGCTGGCATTTCTTGCCCATTTCAATATTTATTCCAGCGCGCAAGTTTTCCCAAGGTGTGTCCACTCATGAATGAGTTTTTCTCGGTTACAAATTCGGGAAGCGGAAGAGCAGATTGAGACTTCATTTCGGTTTAATTGCATCCTGAAATGGCTTGTGCATTTCACGGCAGATAAATTTTGTCATGCACGTCTGTGATATTAAAGTACAATAAATAAACATTACGAGTAAAAATTTCACCCTGCAGCAGCCAGGAGCAACGTGTGCGCATGTTGAGCGAAGGAAACGTTGCGGGCACTTTGAGTTGGAAGCCATAAATGCATTACGGGCAACTTAGTTTGTGTACACACACGTTAGCGACGTTCTTTGCCCGCGCGCGCGCGCGCGAGCAAGCGCTTACTTTTATTGTGTGCCAACGCGACTACCACCGACTTATTCATCATCGCCCCGGAGGGCGCTTTATGGCATGCCGCAGCAGTACCAGCAGCAACAATGTTGCCCGCTAGCGCCACTAACCGCCAAGTACTTGCTACTATCTCGCATCCGACGTATTCCACTTGCGCGCCGGAGAAAAGGATACTAAGTTGGCGTTTAAGAAAAGACGCTGGATGATAAAGTTATACTTATAAAATTCATTCAGGCGTGCGCATAATATTACGAGTTTCATTATGCTGGCTGAAAGAAATATAAATGCGGTGAGATGATTAATTTTTGTGCTTGTTTCATGCTGCAAAAAAATGAGGTTTTCCAAATCCGTAGTGAACGATTCATGGCCGAATCCGGTCCGGCCGCATTAGGCGAAGCAATAAAAGGTCGAATGGATACAATGCGCAATGTAATACACGATACGACACCCGCGACCAATTTCGCGCGCGCGGATAAAAGCCGCATACGAGCGCCCGGCGCCTTCACACGGCAATGTATCCGCTACCGCACTCGCGCCTGCGCGTTGCGCGTACCACGTAAATTATTACAAACGTTTTATTACGCCGTTTTTATTAGGACGACGGTGGTGCGACGACCTAGCGCCGCATAAAAGCGGATGAAATATCTTTATTTGCCTTTATGCGTCTGCGTGTATTAAATCATATTTCGCCCGGCGGCGACAAGCGTCGTCCACTCCACAAGCATTTCTCTGGCTGTGTGTGCTCTCTTCCGTTCGGTTTTTAGGAGCCCGATGAAAAACAAAAAAGCCCGCCGTTCATTTCCATGCGCAAACAATGATGCCGAAGCGCGAGGGGCATTTCGCAACGAATTACGACGCTGGCGTGAAAACGGTGCCACCGGTGGTGTTGAAACCGAAGTAGCAGTAAATTGTTACTGATGGGCCATGGGTGCGCGCTAAGTTCGAAGTATGTATGTGTGAGCGGGCGTTTCCGGTTCATTCGCGGTGCGGTCAAGTTGGGACTAATTCATCGAATGGTCCGCGAGGTCCCAACGTCCAAACAACTGGCGCCGGCGCCGTCTGAAGATTGATCGAGTTAAGTTTCGGTATGCGTGCGCGCATGCAATGCGCTGCTGTCGTCCCTTTCCGGCCGCACGCAAAAGTTTGCCGCGCCGACGACCTTAAGTACGTCTAATAATCGAGGGTTTTGTTCGGGACGCGTTGTTGGTGCTACTGCTGCTGCTGCTGTTGTTGTTGTGTTGTTGTACTTTCGAAACGAATTGGTGAACGGTTCGTTGTGGTAGAGGTTGTCGTCGCTGGCGCCGTTGTTGTTATTCACTTTATTCACTTATCTAATTTCGCCAACGACAAGGCCTAAGACGATGGAAATGGAACGGCCGGGCGTCCCTTGTTACGCATTGCGTTTTATTGCATTTGTTTTGGGATGGGATGCCAATGCTGCTGGTGCTGCTGGTGGCGGTGAGCGCACACGGAAAAGTTCGAAAGAGGATCGCTGAGTGTGGAGATGCGAATGTGAAGTTTGGGAAAATTGAGCGAAATTGGAAAATATTCATTCTGCTTTACATAAAATATTGAATTAGAATGAGTTATATAAACACCGAGCGAAGAAAGCGAAGAGTATGACGGGGCGACGTGGCAAACGAGATGACTTTAAAACCGGGGGCGGCAGGCAGTCAGGCAGGCGGTGCCGCGCCCGTGTGCAAACGGGAAAATCACGCAAATTGCACGAAGGCCTCCTTGGAGAAATCAGTATATCTTATCGCATATTCGCATATCTACGACATCTATATTCACATCTATATCCATACAGCCCAACTTTGTGTTTGTCGTGATAGGATGAAAGCCTTCAGAAACAATTTCTATTATATAACCTTCAATTTTTATTTCTATCATGAATTTTACTATATCCTAATTAAAGCAGACTTCAATTTGTTATCTGGTAATAATAATATTTGTTATGATTAGCTTCCTTTCTATCTTCTTACACAAGCTAATATTGGTCCGATCGAAGGCAGAATCAAAAATCCAGTACGTTTGCTTATCAAGCGCCTAAGTAAACTATCCAGCCAAGACGCTTATTGATTCACCAGAAAGCCGACGTTGAGGGGCATCACTTCGCAAAGCGTGTATTTGTCTCGCAATCAGAACTGATTTTCTACTTTGGGCGTCGCGCACCGGAAATCGATAACTAACCAACAGCGCGCGCCGTCGACGACGAAAACGACGACAACGACGTTTGCACATGTTCTCCATGGCATCCGCCAGCAAAGAACTTCATAACATCTCCAAGTTGGGTTAATAACTTTAATAATAACGAACTAAACGCACGTAGGCCCGTTTCGCTGCTCTCCCGCCGCAGCAGTCGAAAAACAAAAGAAACTTACGCCTTTGGAGTTCGGCTTTTACTCTCTCCCTGCCATCGTCGCAATTACTATATATCTGCTTGTAAAGCTTGTGAGAGAGCATATAGAGAACGCGTTGTAGGTCCTCAGTTAAGTGCGGCCGGAGAGTTCGAGGCGGGGCGCAAAACTAAACTAATTTATTCCGCGATTTCGCCTCCTAATATATCAACCATTTGTCAAATTTCCTCGGAGAATATGAGCAGATAGCGGTCGCACCGCGCCACAGCCGTTAAAGAGCTATATAGTGAACGCGTCGACGCCGACGCGGCGTTCAACAATATCCGTATTCCGTTCAGGTCTCTGGAGTCGCGTCTTTCGAAGACGAGAGGCGTACGCGGTAAAACCACAATAATTTCATATTAAATGGGAAAAGTTGGGCGCGAGTGCCGCACGGCGTTTACGTAACAAGCGTAATTATTAAATCAAGAAGTTTAGCGAAAAACATAACGGAGCGCAAATTTGAATATTAGAGGAGTGTGCGTGTTTGCGTGCACGGGTGTGTATGTGCGTCGATGTCAAGAGTTGTGAAGTGGAAGACGCGCCTTGCCCCCACTAGCAAAGAGAAATGCATTAGCCACTTATTAATCATGATACGTTGCCATCGCCGCCGCCTCCGCCGCCACCACCGCACACTAGCGGCGTCGACGATGTCGTTGTCACCGAATATAAATGAATTAAATTAGGTCGCAAACGAGCGCCGGCGACGGGCGGCTGACGGTTTCTTCGGAAGTGATTTTCGGCGCTTTTCGTATGCGTCGCCGAGCTTTTGTTGCGAATTTGTCCGTAAATATGTTTATAATTATTTCGGGCATTTCGCTAATTAAATTTGCGTTATCAAATCTAAGACAACATGCACTTTAAATGAATGTTATTTATAACACTTCAAATTTAGAATTTAAATTATATATATATATTTAATTGATAATTATATTAACTGTTAACATGTATTGTATAACAAACATTTGTTAAAGTATTCACCAAATGATGTTGGCATAAATAAACACCATTGGGGAATAAATAATAAATTAAACATAACATGTTGAACAGGTGAGACTGCCTGGCAAGTGGAAACATAATTGTCTGATATTAATTATATACGTCTGCCGTTGGTGCAATGATATGTAATTAAAGTGAGACTAATAACATATGCATTTGGCGTTGTTGAATGGCGCAATTGCATATTAGGCATTGGAATTGAACGATGCACTTGCATATGATGAAATGTTGCGTTAACGCGGTGAATATTAGGTATGAAATATTGTTGTAACATTGCTCTGCGGGTAGATGCTTGCCAGCTGGAAAACAAGTTAATTTGTGTGTCAAAATTGAAATTTGCACATGGTTATTGCCTTCTTGCTTTATTTCTACTTGAAACGACTAGATAATTGTTCAATCTACTGCAAATTGTAACTAAATATTTAGCTACGAAATATGCTGAATTTATATTACTAAAATTTCAAATTAAGTAAGTAAGTAAGTAACTGATTTATCAGATGTATAAAATAATACTAATATTTGTAAAACGACCCGCCTTTTCAAGTAATTACATTGCAATTGAAAGACGCAAGCAACACTGAAAGGTTTTTGGATACGCAATCGTAGCGCCTGCGCTCGCACATTCGCTTCTTTCACGTTATATGTGATTTCGGCGAAAGAAAAACACACGGGATGACAATTTGCGCAAATTGTTGCGATGGCATGTGACGAGGAAAACAGGCGGACGCGGAGGGCGCAAGGAGGAGCGCAAATATTTGTATGAATATCCACCGTGAGCATATGTGTAATGTTCTTGTTACCCAAACGCACGCTACATATATAAATGTCTACATTTACGCTACATATTTGTCGGCCGCGCAGAAAAAGAAACATGTGAAGACGAACATAGGGCGCGGGGAAAGACGGGAAGGAGAACATAAACATCGAAATGTAAATGTAAATGTGGATGTATTGAAATATAAATGTTGTGCCGCATCGTCTCTTTTATTATACGATTTTATCGAAATTTATTTCGTGCGCACGCAGCGCCTCTCAGCGCTCTTTTATATATTTTCGCGCAGACAATAACGTAGTTCCCAGAATCTTCTTTTTATTCCATGAATCGATGTTTCCATGTTCAATTTCCAACTATATCACATAGGTACCGCTTTCAATGCAAAACTAAATTTTTTGTTTTGATATATTTAGTCATTAAAAAAATTCATGAAATTTGGAAATGCCCGCGGCACTCGTTAAACATTTTTTCGCATAATTTTTATTGTCCTACCATCTGCTTTATTAAACGCGTAACGGCCGTCGGCGCCTCATCCTGGCGCAATGTTGCTGATGGCGGTCACATCCCGACATCGCATTAAATATAAACAGTTCAATATTTCCACGTCGGCATGCATAATGCTGCCACGCACTTCCCCGGAACATTACACTCTGGGTTAATACTCTTCACGTCTACACAGCGACATAACGCGTGCGTGCGATGTCACGGGCGAAAGGATGCTCGGCGCAACATTATCAACGCACACAGCGGATGCATTCATGGTATCCGCAGCGGCCGCCGCGCGTTCCGGTCGCAGTTTCGCCTCGATTTAATGATGATTGCACGTGTTAAATTTGCATTAAACGATCTCGCCACTTCGCGTCACGAGAGAAAGAGAAGGATGCCCGCTCTTTGGCCGTGGGCTTGTTGTCGGACGGTGCATAACTCACGTTTTGCCAACAGCTGGTCCATACTCGTTCGCCATCCTCCACGTCTTTTCGTCCTACGCACTCACTACGTGTCGTTGAATAAACCTGGTAATATACAGCGGCTCATAATTCTAGTTGTGCGCGTTCATATAATTTAAATATTTAATGGATTCTAGTTTTAGTCCAAACAAGAAGCAAAAATATTGTTTGGAGAGAGCGTGGAAATTATTAAATTTGTAAACAGATGCGAGATTAATACTAAAATATTCAGAATATTAAAAGCAAATGCATGTGTTGAAAGACATGGAAAAGTCGATTTCGAGTGCGGACGCTTTGCTGTTGGTTTTTGTTGTTTTCATATTGGTCGCTGCCTGCACACGGTGTGACATAGGATTTATCGCCGGTAATGGTAACGGTAATCCGATGCTTAAATCATGCTTTTAATAATACACTTGTCATTGGCATGCGCTAGCACCGGCCGCCCTGAGGACGACGTGTATCAGGACGACCACGCAAATGAAAAATTGAAAATCGCAAAAATCGAAGGCAAAAAAAAACACTACACAAGCGTTGTATCAACAAATTGTCAGAAATATACAAATAAACTAAGCGTATTTCTGATAATAATCATATCTATATACAATGCAGTCCTTAGCTTGTCAAATCTTCGGAATGATTCTCGAGTAGAAATCCATTCGAGTGCCAGCTCGTAACCGAGGCGAAACTATGCCATCATGTTCGTCATAGTCGTCGGAAATCGTAATAGTCATCGTAATACTCCCCGTCGCGAATTGCTTGACGACAGAGTCATATTATGCAAGTACCTCCTTCTCTGAGTCGTCGCACGCTCAAAGGTATAGAACGGTGAATGCTTGCGTTGTTACCTAAATCGAGCAGCGCGATTGGCAGCAGTATTACAATCGCGTGCAGTTTGCTGCAGATGCAGAGCGCGTCGCAATCGAATGCATCCCCTGAGCGGATAGGTTGCGCAGACGAGTCCTTCAGGATTCGCACGACGGTATTCGAGTGGTTAAGCGCAACGCAACCTTATCGAGTCTTCGACAAACACAGACGTAACCACCACCACTGCAACCACCCCGTATCTTCTCTCATTCTATCTGCAGTTCAATTCCGTTCTGATAGAAATAACGTATCGTTCAATTTTCCATATATGCTATGCCCTTCAGCAAGTGAATGATTTTTGTATAACGTAGGATAATACGATCAACCAAAAGTGCATGCGGGCGCATTCTCTTCCCGGCTTGTTATCCGCACCAACGAGACCATTACCATGTAATTCTATTATCTGCAAGTGATTCGCCTGTGAACTTATGCAGAAGCGTAATATTATCGAGCATGCAGCGCGCTTTTTATACCCGCCGGCGACGCAAATGATTGCCTGATGGCGAATAATTTCACTTTGAAGTTTTGAGATAAGCGCCCCGCGTATTCCCACTGCGCGCGCGCATTATTTCTCGCCGAAAGTTTTTATCGCGCGACTGGCGTTCATATTTGCGCTTTATATAAAGTAGCCATTTTTTGCGCCGCCGAATGTCATCTCAGATTTCTGCCGCAAGACGATGGCGATGTGCGCGAAAAAGCATTGAAACAGATAAAAAGTCGAGGCAAATTACCCGGTCGGCGATGGCGACGGCCGACAGTCTACGTCGCGCTCCCGCTCGCGCTCCGCATCCTTACGTCCAAGCGGCGGGTGTCCTTTTTTATTTAGAAGATGAATAGCAGTAAATCTTAGGCCACTAGACATGAAGAATGACTTGAACCCTCTCAGGGCGCACCCCTCCTCGCACGACGTGAGCTGCCTGCAACGGCGGCGCGGCGGCGCGACGCGTAGGAGGAGAAGGGCGGATCAGCCGCTGGACCTAGTTTCGTCCACGCCACACCTAACCCAACCCCCTACACTGGGAACTTGCTGGCAAACTCTCGAAACTCGCCGACCGCCATGCCCGCCACTTATCTTGTGCTCTCGCAACCGAGATCCTTCACAATCCGAAGCGCGCCGGGATGGATCGCCTTCACGCCTCTCGCGCAATGCAATATTTAATAAGGACTTGTACTCGGCTCGGACGTTGTTATGAACTTCTACGCTATGCGCCAAATAGTTTAATGCGATGAATGCATTTCATTCCGACGGCGACGGACGGGGGTAAAAATCGGATTTGCGCGTCTGTGGGTTGGCCGATCTCTAGCGTGGCATTTAAATTGCACTTATTTATCGGGTCGCCGCGCTGTTTTATTTAGTGTACTCTCGGCGATTTGCCAAGCGCTCGCGCGCCCAACCCAAATGCATAAAACAGGATTTCACGCTTTTATTCGTTTCGTGACGCGCATTGTGTCGCGATGTTGTCGATACGCTTTGCAACGTCGACGCGGCGACAGACGTCCTTAACGATTGCCGCATACATTTTGAATTTCGTAGCAATTCTCGATTGGAGCAAAGTGCTGCATGGTGCTGATTCGCTTACCCGTAACGCCGGATCTCTCTCATCGCTCCAATTTGTGCGTGCGCCTGCAAAATACGAAAAACGTAATATATATTTTACCAAATTTCACCATTCGACTGTCATTTAATGTTGATAAATCTTTATTAAATTAAAGCGCATAACAGCGTAACAGCGTGTCTAACGCGACCGATTCGGGCTCGCGCCGCACGCCGAATTTACATTTTGCATTCGAAAATAAATAAGCCGACGCCGACGGTATAATCTCCGCCGCCGCCGTTCCTATTCCAATTTTCTCGTTTTGTACAGCGGGTCTCTTCCTCCGATGCCTGGGCGTTGCCCGGATTTGCTGCCACACACATTTTCCGGCAAGGGCGCCTCCCCGCCCGCCGACGCAAGAAACACCCGCATCCCGAATGGCATAAATGCCGAAGCAAATTTTATACGCTGCGAATTGTGCCAGCGGCGGCGGCGCGCCGCAAGAAAATAGGAAACGCGCTTTCCAAGTTGCGTCGTAAAACCTTAACTGATTTGTTTGGAAATTTGTTACTTTTTCCATTTGCGCAGCCGGGCGGGTGCATTGCTTGGTTTTATGACTTGCCGCCGGGCGGCGGCAGAAAATTAAAATTGTTTCATGCGCGTAACGCACCAAGAACACATGAAAGCTGTCGCCAAGTCCAGCAATTCGAATAATAATGCTCAGATGCGATGGATTACGGGTAATTTGATTACAAAACAATTAGATATAATTCTAATCACGCTCCGTTTGGCAGCGAGGATGATGAAGAAATATTCCACGTCGTAAAGCAGCAATCCAGATAGATAGGGATTTTAATTGGCGCACGAGCGCTGCGCACGCTGGCAGGTCTGGCAAGGATACGTATCCTTGCGATAACGCCAAGTGCGACTAGTAGATGGGAATGGGGATGGCTTTATAAGGGTATTTCACTGCGTGTACCCACATGCGCTATCTAGTCCGACGACTCATCCGCCACAACGCAACGCGGGCTCCATATCCTGCGTAATATTATAATACCTCCGTCGGCTGGTTGGCACATTTACGGTCATCCTCCCGCCCACCCTCGCCATGTCGCAGCGGTGGATTTGGGCGTGTACGTTCGGAGGGTTTTTTATAATGTCCAAGCAAACCCTTTGGATGTGAAAAAGCTCGCGGTGATCCGGTGACATGTTTTTCTTGCGCCCCCACGACCACAAATTCCCCGCCCTCGTCGACGAGGGCAAGGATTGCTAGGGACCGCGATAAAGGTTGTAAAAAAGGGCCGATGGGCACTTTGTTCACAACTAGTTTTCATCTGGATATTTCAATTTCAATTATTAGTTAATTTAGCCAACACGACACACACACCCTCTTTCCTCACTGTCACCGTTTTGAAGGGGGAGCGCGGATGCTGTGTTTTAGGGAAAAAATACGCGTCGGGCGGGAGGGAAGGATGGATGCGAGCGCGGTGATGCGTTTATAATGGTCGATTGATGGCTTCGAATTTTTAGCAAACCACTACCGCCAACGGCGCCACCCGCGCCGTCGCGTCGGTCGGGCGTCGGGCGTTATCGATCATTACCCCCTTTTGGTCGGACACGTTTCATCGAACCGCGATGTGCATGGGTGTGTGTCCCAGCCTCAGCAGCAGAAGCAGCCCGCCATCGGTATCGCCGGCATGTTGGGCGTTGGGATAAGAACAAGAGCAAGACAAAAGCGGAACGCATGGACTATGATTGCGTGTGTGTGTGGGTGTAGGGGAGTGGAAGCAGGCGGAACGACAAGGACTCGCCCTCGTGCGCGAGCAAAGAACTCATCCAAGCATCTTTCCACCATTACGACCACCATTGTATAGCCGTCGTTCTTATCTGCGAAAACATAGATATACCTAGTTTTTTTCGTGGTCTTCCACACGCGTTCGGCAGCCAGCCGCCGGCGGAGGATTTCGCTCGGATGGTTTTCTTTGCGCGCAGACCGGTAAGTTTATGACCGACCGCCATGCGTGTTCGATTAGTGCCAGTCTTGCTCGAATCTCCGATTTTTTTTTTTGCTGCCACGTGACAATGAAAACGTAATAAATTTGCGACGCGATGGCTTTGTGTTATTAAAAATATATTTGCTACCTTTGACAACCGCTACCGACGCGTCCTTTTGCCAAAATAAACGTTGATTTTTCGAGGGTGTGACCACGTGGGCACTTTTGCGGCGTTGGATAAGCTCATTTATCCCCAAGTACCCAATGCCCTACCGACACAAACACGCTAATACGCTTTGGCCATCCTCTTTTTTGCGCATTCGCTTCCAATACGGATTCGAATAAATATCAAGCAACTTCATGATGCGGAAAGCTCAAACGCGCATTAAACGTAGGTAATCCGCGCAGGCGGCGCGTGGAAGATAAACGATGATGGTCAATCGCGCGGCGGGAAATTAAAAGACGTGCGCCACTAAGAAGAAGCCCGGCAGAGGCATCGCGCACGCAGTGAAAGAATAATGTTGTCAGACGGGCGACGACAAAAGGAGGCCTCTTAGCATTCCGACTACATTAATCAAATCGAAATGAATATTTTCTGGTTGCGTTACTGTTACGAGCAGAATGGGTGGATGGGTGTGCGTGTGCGAGAGGTGGGCACTGGGAACGGGTAGGAAGGAAACTGTGTGCCCGAGTGCGGAGAGCGGTGCAAAAAGAGACATAAAAAAGCATCGAATGCGAGATAGAAAGGATGAAACAGTGAAGACGAAAAACGATGCTGGAGCGCACACACCACCCCTCATCGTTTTCCACTAGTGTATTCCGTAGATACATGCGCGGCGGGCGAGGAAAAACAAGCTCCACCTCGCTGGAAATATATCATACCACCGGAAATGGAATATAAAGAAGTGATAATTTTTTTGTTAGCAGAAATAGCAACGTCGCGCACGGCGCTTTCCCATCGCCCGCATTTCTAACGCTTCACCAATGTGCCCTCACCGCACACTGGATAGGATTCGCATTTTATTGTTCACGGAGATAGACGGCGCACCGTGCACAAAACTGCTTTTTATGCGGTGCGCATTGTTTTTTGTTTTATCAGGCGCACCAAAGTTTCGCGCCGGAATTTAGACCTACCCCCAGACGAATAATCTATTAAGTGGAAGTTTTCGAAAGTTTTTATTAAAATCCTGGCGGTTTATATTGGTATTTATTCACATTGCAAATGGAGGCGCATTAGTAACTTTAGCCGCAACGAGGGGAAAAAAGCAAACTGATGCACGAATGCGAAGTGGCATCGAATGGAGGGAAACCCTCTATGTTCATATAAAATTCATATAGGAAACACTTTGAGATGTGCCCAACGTTTACGCTTGCTTCCAAATAAACATAAATCAATCGCTATACTCTTCCCTCGCGCACCGCATCGCTGCTCAAAAGGCAAGAATTTAGCTTTTAACGTCGAAGGCGAGTTTTCCCAATTTTCCATTTGTCCGATTCAATGTGTGTGCACGCGCGCACCAGACGAAAGACCCTCGACTGCAAAAGGAGGGGCCACATTTCTATCTAATCTATTTAATAAAGCTTGAATTTGCTGATAAAACTTTTCGTCCGCTGATCCTGGCAATTCTCCAGGATTACAAAATACAAACTTTCGCCGTGGTAAAGAGCTTGACTCCGCCACCCATCGGATTGGAGCGCGAGGGATTGCAACGTCGTCATTTGAAGTGTTTTTATAGCTGTTTGAGGTGGCATAGATTGATTTAAGGGACTTGTTAGTATTTATTAAAATCAAACCGTGTGCTGTCTGTGTTATTCAGTCATGGTTCGGATCCTTTACCGGTTTCATCATTCATCCATCCATGCACGCTCCGCTGCACGCGTTTTTTTACTTGCAGCGCACATACAAAAAGGACCCGAAACCGTCCTGGGTGCACTACCGGTCGTCGTCATTCCATTTCACGTCGTCGGTCGTCGGCGCGCCGACACGTCCGGAAATTACATTTCTTGTCTGTTTAAAGAAGGCGCAATCTGTTAACGCAACATCTCGACGTGCATTGCGCAGACCGCCTTCATCTTCTTCTACAACGGATGAAGGTGTTGCCGCGAGACGAAAGATGATATTAAGAGCGCGCGCGCGCGCCGCACGAGAAGATTAAATCAAACTTTAACAACGCCACCCGCCAACGCAACGGTCCGCGTTCGGGGCTCTTACGAAGCGGTTAAAGGCGTTTATGCATACTACAGACGTCGAGTTCATCTCATCATCGTCGTGTCGCTCTGTTAAAATTAACGCCCCACGCGCGCGTGTGCGAGAAAGCGGAGCGACCCGTCGAAGATTTAATAAGTCGGCTGGGTGCGATATGGCGTTAAACATGTACTTATAACACGCTACACCCTTTCTCCTGGCAATTTAATGCCGGCTTTAGGCTCCATATACATATAAAATTACCGCTAATGATTTAGTTTATAACTGCGCAATTTATTTTAAAAAAACTTGGATCAATTTTGGAGTTTAATTGGGTTTAGTCAAATAACCAAAGGGCATGTATCAGTATCATTCACACGGAGATAAAACAAAACAATTCCGTGCGAACACGGTTTGTTTGTTCGTTTGCCTCACTCCCCTACAATTTGCAATGTTTGTGACAAGAACAGACACAGACAAGTTGCCTGCCCGGCCTCCCTTCCACACAAGCGATAACAAATTGTAAAATGTACCTCCGGGAAACGCGGAATGAGGAATGAGGAAATAGGAGCAATGTAGCAGATTGAAAATGGTTGGCCTCCGAATGCGATTGACAATCGCGGAGCACACCCCCGAGCCAGGCAGATTTGGACAGATAGACAAAGACGTGCGAATCGAAGTAGCGGCTATCTGTTGGGGTCAATTAGTCGGGGATTGTCTGTCGCACGCGGCTGCTGCCTGCCGCCTCACATTCGCGTCCGGTACGTTTCGATTTATTTATTGCTTGTCCGCTCCAAAATTGTTTTTGTCCCTCAATACGACTCATTAAAATCCAATTCAAATGCTATTTTATTCAAAATGTATTTTCGGCGCAATTGGCTGCCGAGAAATGAAAAGCGCTTGGCAATTTGGAAATAATTTTTTGGCAGCGAAATTTTTGGCTTTATAAAAATCATTCGATGCATTCGAATGCGGACCGATGCCATCTTGCAGCGGTTATAAAGAGTTGGGGGTGTAGTAGAGTAGGTGGTCGGATGCGTGCGTATATGGCACGTAAAGATAAATAAATCTTGGCAAACATCATAAATCATAAAACGATGATGAAGTCTTCCAGACGTAGATAAATCTTCAATTCCGCAGAATTTACTCACACCGCGCGAGGCAGACACAAATAGAGTTTTCAGTGCAAATCCAAATTGTAAACAACGTTCATATAGTCTGCCAGACATAACAAAGATGTCTTTTGATTCGCACTAAGCACAATTCGATTACAATTTTTGCCATACATCGCGAGCAAATGATTTATTCAAATAATTCATAAAATCTCTTGTCAAGTATGAACAATGGATTGAATAATTCACAAGCCACCCAAGCAATGTCGCTTTTTATGTTTGATTACCATATCCGCAAAGAATATAGGTAGATATGTATAACTTTACATATGCAATAGATAAGAACGCAAATATTACTCTTTCCACTTGGCCCATTTGCGTGCGCACGCCCCCCACGCGTCGTGCTCTTCGGCACTTAAACTCCAAGTTAGATTACATCCCCGGTGCTGAATTCCACCATCCACCTTCTGCTTCACGCGGCGCATAACGTTTCAACTCGGAGGCTCGCCCGCCCCGCTCGACGCGTGCGTACTGTAGTACTCGACAAAGTTAAATTAAACAGGAATTTTTGCCATACGCTAAGTTCCCCGACGAGACCTTGCACTGTCTTCCATCGCGCATACAAATGCAAACTCTGCCGCAGATCAAAAATACGGCCGGGGAAGAAATGCTGCGCGCCGCATGAAATTCATTCAAATTCCGGTGCGGAAAATAATCAAATAAAACACGTACATCCATATTTAAATGAAATATTATCCAATAGGCAGCTGTATCGTATGCGGGTGGGTAACATGTGATTGTGATAAAATTAACAAATCCGCAAAGGATGTGCGACATCGGCCGTTTGCGTAATTTACGGCCATCGGTAATTTACGATCTGATTCGTTGTCGAAAAAAACTTGGCCCACATGCGATGCCGATGCGTGGGCGTCCTCGCGCATTAGTATACACCTGTCTACGCGCACGCGCTCCGGGGTGTGAGTGTGCGTTCGACCGGACGAACGCTCCCGAAAAACCGGACGCGACATAATTGTTCGGGCAGTAAATATTCCCGGTTTTGTCCACCGCCGCCGCTTCTCTGCTCGTGTCAGCCGTGGAGAACTCGTCCCCGGGGCGCGCGCGCGCGCTCGCGTATATTTATTTTAGATGTCATTAACAAAATGCCAGCCATCCGTAAAGCGGCGTGCCGAATGCGCGAAACAATTGCGCCTGGCGTGCACTCTTTACGCGCGCGCGAATTTGCCAACTCCGGAGCAACTTCGACTTTGCCGTCGACTTTAATAACCTCGACAATTTTATTGTAAACTTTCATGCATAAAATTCCGCTCCCACTCCTTTGCTCGAAGAGAGCGTATGTAGAAGCACCACCTCCTTCCAAAACTCGAGCGGTTTTGCAAGGACGAGTAGCGCGCTCGCGGATCAATTCGCAACAAAGTTGCATAGAAGCGGCCACTTTGTTGAGTGTACCCGATTTGCGTTTCTCGCTCATCCCTGGTGGAAAAGTAAACAATAATGTTTGCGAAACTTTTCTTTTGTGTACGCCTGTCCAGTGTAATTACGAATGTCGATTGCGCGAAGCAAAACTTTGCGCCACGACTGCCTAGATACTATCTATTGAACGGAATCGAAACGTATTGGCTGCCGTTGGCAATGCGAAAAACGACTAAATAGTTTACTTTACAATTTAATGGAAAAACTCGCCGAGAAGCGCGCGGCGCCGCTCCTAATGTGTAAATAACAATCGGCGGTCGTTCAAGTGTGGGATGGGTGTTGAAGGCGTCTTGTGAAGATGAAGAGATGGAATAGTGTGCTTGTGCGCTGCGCAGACGGTCCGATCATTAATCCACATTCTCTCGGCTTACTAGTCTGCCGCCGGCAGGGCGTTCGCAGACGTCAAAGTCGCGCTCGATGCCTTTTATCATCGCATCGCTGCGGCGGCGTTATTGTCGTTATCATCATCATCCCGCGATGATCATCGATTTCTAATAACGTCTTGCCAGTGCCCGGTACTCCAATGCCAGTGAGTTGTCGAATCATCCAATCGCTTCGAACACAAAATTCTCTTTCTACTAACAATAAGTAATTTCTATATGGGACTGAAGCAAGTTTTAACTGCAATTTAAATGCATCAAACACATAAAAAAAAGTTAAATTGCAATAAAAGTTGGAAAAAGCATAACATTAGTAATTGGAAGATTTTCTTACAATAAGACTAAATTCAATAACACAAAACTACATTTTCTTAGTTTATTTATGCATGCAGTCCCATTTACCTGGAGAAATACGCCAAGCAGTCGTCAAACCGTCAAATTTTAATTTCATAAACACAGCCGCATCTTTGTTATTCACCAAGACACTTCTCAGAGTAAAATGCATACGATGCACAGCAGCATAATACCTGCAAGAATCTAATATGCATCTGCATTATTTATTCAATTTTGCAATCTTTGTACTTCCCCTTGTGCGGGGAGAAAAGTTCAACAATCGCGGCGCATACCGTATGCTGTTCGACAATATAAAATAAACACATAAACCTATCTTGCAACGCATGAAAGAGGTAACGTCGCGCGACTTTAACTTTGCTCTTACGCTCGCGACGGCAGTTATTTCCGGTGCGGACCGCGAAAATGGGAAAAAATGAATCTAAGTTACAATTCATTCCCGGTAAACAACGTCGTAAAATCAGGCGGCCAGCGCGAAACATCCATAAACAGGAATGCGGCGGCGCGGCGGCGGCCGAAAAATGAATGGCACACGAAAGGGGTTCGGCGCGAAACGTCGCGGAAACGGAGGAGAAAAACAATAATGACGGTTACTTATTGGCCTCGAAGGTATCGTTGCTGTACGTTGTTGGAAAAAAGTGATATGCGTGTCGAGGCGATCCCGTCGGACGGGTAATGCACTTGCTGGGGGCTCGTTTTTTATCCTCGCGCGCGCGCCCCGAGGAAGGTATTTTCGTTTACAATAATGGCACGGGATTAATTTTAGTTGTTTGTTGTGAATGTACGATAAATCTCGCACTGTTTTCAACGCTTTTGTCTCCCACCGTTATAAATAGTGCGTATGCGTTGAATTTTTAATAAATTTGCGGAAATTTAATAAAATATTTTTCCGCAAAGGCAATGCTATGAATAACACGCATTGTAAATCTGACAACGTGCAATTGAAGAAGCACTTAACTGATTGTATGAACAAGAATCATAGAATTTGTTTCCCATTTTACTATTTTCGCATTTCATAATTTTTGTAAATATAAGGTTCCTTGAAGCATAGGTGTATTACATTTTTATTATTATGTGAATTCTACTTGAGCACTAATGATGTTATTTCATCTCTTACGCAAAACGACTTCGTTGATAATAATGTTCATAACGAATCCACAGTTGAACATTGGATGCAAGGATATAATAATAAAAATAATGTCTGATTGTTGGGAACAAACCGGGTCAGAGCGGAGCCAATGAACGCTAACGACAAGCGACGACTAAATACAATTTGCAAGTTTTCCATTCTAGTTTTCGGGCCGCGCGCCACAATAGGTGCGCAGGCATGATCCTGAGCCTCGTGATCCTTGCTAATCAGCGAACATTCAAATTCAACCTGTAAACTTCCTCTTCCTCCCCCCCCGTCCAGCAGCCAACCAGCCAGCCAGTTGGTGGTACGAATGCTGTGGCTCGCACGCTCACCCGACCGAAAGGTCCAAAGGTCGAAAATTCCACCCTTCCAGCGCAATACACGGAGAACAGGCGCGGGCGCGCGCGCGCGCCGACCGGAATTAGAAGTTCGCTCGAGCGTTAAGTGCGCAAAAGGCCGGCTGCTCACTTGTCAGAATATTTAACTTTGTTTCGGCGGTTGGTACCAGCGTGCGCCTGAGGTTGTGGGAGGGGGGGGCGGAATGGAATGTGACCAGCTTACTGATTACCTTCGCCTCCCCATACACATACACCACCCGGAATAGTTTTTTTTTCGCTCAACCTGGGTAGTAGTGACGTTGCTTCGATACTACTGTTGTTGTGGCGGTGGCGAAAAACCAGCGCGAGGGCTGAAAGAAAAATACGCGTACGGGAAAATATCCGAGCCTCGACCAAAGTACGTGCTTGGTGGTAAAGTAAAGCGGCTGCACGGCTAAAAGGAAGAAGAACAGAGGTGGAGGAAGGAAAAACGCCGAAGCCGAACTCGTAACAAGCAAAAAACGCTTAATTAGCAGAACGTGCTTGTTATGGCGTTCCGCATTTGATATTTATGTAACGCTTCGTATTTGAAGATGCCCACACTGGCAGGCGAGATGTAACTGGTTTTAAAATTCCGCGCTCAGCGCGCACACAGCGCCGCTTGCGAGCTGTTAACTTTTTGCTTGTATAGCTTACATTCTTAATCAGTTTATCCCGATGCCAAAAGTTTAGCGCGCGCGCTCGGCGTGTATATTTCGCCAAGCCAAGTTCGCACCGGGGAGAAAAGTGACAAATTTTCCGCCTTGCTTCCTTCGCGCCACGGTGGCGGCGCATTTAATCTGGCACATTTCTTAAATTATGAATTAAAATTGCAAATGGAAATTAAACTTATCCCTGCTTTTCCACTATTACATTTAGATAATTTATACAGATTCTTCTTGGGCAAGAAAACGACCAAAAAACTATTTTCTCACATTTATTGTATTTTAAAACCCTCTGTTTATCCTCGCATATACAAACATGCATTTCGCACAAGGACATTTGAGTTTTTTCGCATTTTTATGTCATGCCAAAACACACTCCTGCTTTTTTCCGCGGCTGGCGTGGTGGCGGACGATCCGACACGGGTAAATATTGCCAATATTGAATTATTGTATTTTCCGTGCGGTTTTTTGCTGGATTTATTATGTTTTATGTTCGGACAGAGATTGAACAACTACTCGACCCGCGCGCACAAACACGCCAACAAAACCCCGCCGCCCGAGACGCGGTGGCGGCTGCGTGGGTGGAATAACGTAGAATACGTTGCCGAAAAAAATAGACGGCCACTATACGGCACACAATAACAAATGACGCGGCCATGTTATTTCGTCCGCACAGATTAATTTATGTTATGAATTGCTAGGAAAACAGGATACCTACCGCACGATCCCTAAAACAAGTTGAATTGCAATCGCAATTTTCCATTCTGAATATTGGTTCCGACTATTTCAAGCGGTGCGTTAATAATAAAATTATTCAAAGCAGGCGTGTCATGGCAATTAGAACGCCGATGGACAGAGTTTAAATTCCGCAATCGGGCAAAACCACGCGCTAATTCTTCCGGCTCAACAGCGATTGGAATTTCTATTTGCGCATGCGAATTTGATTGCGCCGAATAATATTGACGCTCTCTCACTCAAACATTGCCTGATTATAGAATTGGCATTGCAACAATGCAAACCAATTTGCGTGTATGATCTCTGGTTCGCTCGATCCATGGGCTCTATCTGCCCGCCATGGTATAAAGCAAATATTGATTACATTTGCAATTAGCGCACAGCATCGGTGATGACCTAAAATTCGCGGATTAAATTTAATGATGGGCTGATTTTACATCTCACATCATCTGCTATCGGCTCCAGCACGGCGTTGCTAATTAAAATCATTGAATAAGATTATGAATCGAAAGAAATATTATATCCTGTACAAATAATGCGCAAATTTGGTGGAATTTCCATCACTCATTCGCGCGCGCGCGCCTCGTTCATTTACTCCACGAAATTCTTGAAAGAATTCGCGATGATGACGTAAAGCTGCTTAAAATGTTTACTCGGCAAATTACTTTCGGCTTCAGTTCACTTACTGCGCGCGCTCGCGCTCGGCATGCCTCGATGTACATAATTAATGAATTCATTTCGATATTATCTAATTTTCTTCGCCCGGCGCCGGCAAGCGGGAAACGTCGTGTCGTGTTTCGCGTTTCGCGCACGCACGAACGAACGCATCCGCATTTTGTTGTTTCTTTTCGGGGCGCCCACCCGGCGACGCAACGGAGAGAGGGAGGACGTTTACATGTTGGCCTGATGTTTAATGAGCGCGTCTCGCTGCCGGCCGCCTGCGCAAACAATATCGCGCCGGCGAATCTCGAATCGCAAATCTCAGAGAGTGCAAAGAACGAATAAGATGGGAGAACGCATTAGACCCGATGCACAGTTCGAGATTACATTATTATTTCATGTGTTTGCTACGTGCTTTAATGGCATCAAAAGCATTTGGAATTGCTCCTGTTCCGAGACTGTGCAATGGTAGGAGTTTTTATTGAGACATATATTATTAATATTAAAAGACTGCACGTCGCTTGCATTTGCGCATTAACGCTGTGGTTTTATTGGGGAATTTGGCGGAATATAATAATAGTGCACGCGTGTGTTTGCGGTTGGTGTTTTAATTGTTCACGTTTTGCACTCGCTTTTATATTAGCAACCCAATCTTTGTATACGTATATATGATGTGGGTGGGTGCGCAATAATACGTGCTTATTAAAACAATAATTTTATCAACCAAATGATTCATTTCGTTCGCACTTTAATTATATTATTTTTCATATACCTACTTAAAACTAGTAATGAAAAATTATATAAATAAAATATTTAATTAAAGTCGTTAAAATTTGATGTATTTTTATATCATCTCTATAAATCTTATATATTTTTTATATCATATTTGGAAATCGTGTTCATGCCGCAAGTCGTTTGATGAAAGAACAATAGGAATGTATTTTCATTTTGCGCAGCATTCATCACTTATCGCAAGCCTCCACTTCAATACGCGCATTTTCCCCCAGGGGGAAAATGTTCCCTCGCCACGCACTCATGGCAATTTGCATGCACGTGATAATGTTCATCGACTTCCACTCGCTACTCTCGTTGATCATCATCGCTCCCCTGAGCACTTCTTTGCTCTCTGCCGTTCGCAATTTTAAACTTTTTAATGTTCTGCCTTCGCACTCCTCCCTCCTGGCTGTAATTTCTAAGTTACTGAGTCGAAACGCCTAGCTTAAGAGTGAAAATTAACGAGAGAGCAGAGTAACAATGCCTGAGGTTGCGGAGGGGATATTCTAGGCGCACCCCTACGACAACAGCGAAAGTAAAAGAAGATTGAGTTAAGCCTCCATTGACGAGGTTTTAAGCTGCGCTTGTTCTTTCTAGTGATTACATTTAATAGGTAATTTTAATTGGGGCAATTTGCCCGCTTTAATTATCCCCGGCCGCAAGCCGCACCGCTGTGCCTCGGCGGCGGTTCGCATGAACATCAAATGCACAACTATATGACGCGCTGGGAATGGGGAGGGTTTACCACTATTAATCTTTCATAAAAGGCCCATTGTCGTGTCCGTCATGTCTGCCTTATTATTAATCTCAGATGGCAATTGAAATTTAAAAATGTACTCCATGCCAAATATATATGGTTTTATTTCTAGCTCAGTGAATCGATGAATTCCGTTGAAATTCATTAATTATTTCATAATTACAGCGTGGAATTGAAAATAGCTGTATAAATAGATATTTTTTATTTACTAAAAAATTTAAAACAAAAGTAAAACTCACGTATATTTTCAGCAGTATACAGCACACAACTCACTACACTATTAATTAAGCCCTGCACGTAAATTAAAGCTTGCGCAGTTTGTACCCGCTTTGTGCGGCCAAAGTTTTTATTTTCCCGCAGACCGCTTCAACAAATGCTACCGTTGCCTTTATCAAACGCACCACGCGATAATAACAAACGTATATATGTGTGGATTAGAATGACCGGCAGTGGGACTACATGTGCTGGGCTTGCGATGGGTGGGAATGCGTGCAGCGCGCAATAACCGCGCCGACAGTCGGCTGCAGTGGGACTAAAGCGGCGGCGGCGACGCGGCCCAGCATCAACCAGGGGCGGCGTGGACCACACGCACACAAACACACACCCATACAAAGCCGCCCGCCGTTGCTCTCATGCTCTCCTGCTTTTGCGCCCGGCGCCTCCACTGCTGCTACCGCGCGCTACTGCTGGTGCTACCGCGCCGCCAGGACGGAAGGCGTCGCCAGTACGCCGGTCCAACTTGTTATTATCTTAGCTTTTTGATGCTCTGCTACTACTACTGCCGCCACCGTCGCCGCCGCCGTCGTGTTGTCCTCGTCGCGCGTCCACATTTATTCCTTCCGCGTCCTCTTCCTCTTCCGATTTCAAATGTTCGCCCAAAGTTGCTGGCCTCCGAGTTGCTGGGCCTTGTTGTGTCGCGTGGCGAATAGCCCGGTGTGGTTCGATGTGCGATTGCCTTTCTCCTCTCGTCGCTTTCCCGCCGGCGCCGGCGCCGCGGCCGCCGTTATTGTTTGCAGCGTCGAAGTTTATCTACCACTTCAGGATGCGTGCGCGTCGTTTTGTGCGCAGAGTGACACCCGCGCCCTACACGACAAGGATGACGAGCTGCACGAACTGTATCATATTTTTATCGGCGCGCATTTGTGCCAACGTTCACGATAATAACGGCGATGACTTTGGTGTTCTTCTATGCGAATGAGCGCTTTGTTTGCGACATCAGCGAGATTGAAAATGACGCGCGTACGCCGGAACGACTATAATTAGCTGGAGAGATGGAAACAGGATGTATCATTTGTATATAAGTGCCGTCATCTTGTATTTATTTTATCTTTTCTAAGAAGACATGTTTTATTGTTCTTTGTAGTATTTACCCAGATTTACAAATATAAAAGCTTTAGCGAAAGGCCATTGATTTTCATTGATCTAATACTAAGGTACATGCGGCTTGCACGTCCTTCCTCGAAATCCCATTCGATCTCTGATCGCCGCCGAGAGTTCAACCCTCGCCTCGGGTGCGCCGAAAGGTGCAAAAGAGCAAAAGAATTGCAACCGCGTACAATACACTTGTGCCTCGCGGTCTCGTTAATTATTAATGAGGTCATTGTGTGAGTCCTTCCTGGCAAGGGGTGCGGCGTCTTCATGCCCGCGGAGAAGATCGCGGGGAAGGCAACATATATTCACGCGTAGACACACCAGCTGGGTCGTTAAAGGCTTTTCCTTGCTGCTGCCGCTGCAGGAATCGTGTTTTGCGGTAAGGACGATGACGCTACCTTCTTCCCTCTTCCATCCTGCCGATTCGCGCTGAGCTCCGCGTCGCGCTCGCGCGTACGCCGCCAAAAGGGCTCTGCTAGGTTTAAGGAAAGCTTCGTTGCTTCGCCGTGAGCAGGTAAAGACGTGTACGCTTCCACACGTCGCACACCAAAACCAAATCCGCAAAATACCAAATGTCCTTTGAATGTCCTATTATGATCAAATCCTTGTTCAGCTTGTTTTTTTTTCTATTAAATTTTCATTTGCAATAAATTAATAGGATTTGTAGGCGGAGTGAGTAGGTTTTATATAGACTCTTGTACTTGATTTAGTTGTTTAACGTAATCAAGTCCAGAAAGTAAGCGCAACCGCAACGCGCGAATCCGGAACAGACGGCACATAAAGCTGCGCGCAAAGCGCACCCAGCTTTCCGATCCTGTTGTTGCCGACTACGCGCGTAGCACCGAACTTCGCCCGTGTGCGGCCAGCGTCGGCTTCCTCTTCCCGGCGGACCGATTGCCACACACTAAGATGGCGACAGTTGACCTCTTTAAACAACAACCCCTTTACTTGCATCTTCATTTGTGGAACGACAATGGGAATTCAATATCAAACTCACGATTTATGCAAATAACAATCGATTAATTGTGGCGGGGAAGACAATGCCATGGCACACATAAAGAATACGAGTGCTTATACGGGTTGTCGTTTGCGAGCGCAGTCAATAAGAATAATGTGGGCGCAAACGACATACATTGGCAATAACGTCACGACCGCAGCATGGCGGCAATGGGCTTTCCCCCTTTTCCTGAAATGCATGTTTCTCTACTTTAGACGTACGCCTCTCTTTGTGGCATTCAATGTGCGCCGAAAAGAGAACTGGCGTCGCACACATTAGTGTTACAATTCGGCCCAACAAATGGCGCCGACATTAATAGGGTGCGCAATTAACGCATGGCCAGGACCGTCTTGAACATGATCAAATTTCTTATATTATTATATTTTTAATGGTGTTCTACGTTATGACATAAATTGTTATAATTGTGTTTGTAATTCGAACACATTTTGAAGTTGAATGCTGGTAATTGGGTTCTGCATTATTGCATTTTCCAAAAACCCATTTTGGGGTCGTGCTGGAGAGCCATTCTAATGATCTTTTCGCACGTTGTGCGCACACCCTCCGCTTAAACCGCCATAAAAGCGACGTTTATTGCCTCGTATTAAAACCCCACCCGAAAAAGCATTAAATATCGATACATGCCTAGTACACCCTCCTTCTAGTGCAGCGTAGCGTTTTTCCAGCGCAACGCATCGATACTTATCGCCATTGTTATCGCTTTTATGGCTGGAAATCTTAAAAACATTTAATAATAAAATGATCGATTTATCATCACATAAATTCTACTGCCAATATCCTCAGCTATTATTTCGTTGTCAATTCCACATTAAATTGCATGCTTTGGATTTATTGAACAGTTGTAACAATTATCTTATAAAGTATTTTTCGTTTTTTAAAACTAAATTAAATAATATGTAAAACATCATCGGTTGGCCGCGCGTTTGCGGCAAGGAAAATAAGCCAAAATAACAAAAATAACATGATGTGATAGA
>JARJDR010008542.1:0-28350 GCA_030264135.1 Myllaena sp. GC000078 | reverse complement strand
TGGCCGTTAACGGTCAATAATACTGAAATAATGAATTTATTGAATAATTCAAAAACTAGAACGAATTTCAAAAAACTGATTGCAGATTTGGTTTCGGCCTAAGAATCTACCTTAGAAATACCTTTTGTTTGCTCAGGTCAACGTGTATTACTTAATCCAGTCCTTTCCCGTTTCCCGCGAATTACGGTTTGATGGCACAAAAGTTGACATGAGAGCACAATAACAATATGATAATTACATTTCGGCGAAACACAAAAAACACTGAAAGTTTAATGATGAGGCTTCAACATGAACCAGGTTGCTGTATTACTTATTGCAATTAACAACTTTTGCACCTTCTTTAAGAAAAACCTTAAAACTAACTGGCGCACCTGATATAATAAATTTTTCCCGTTTCTTAAGTAATGTCACTTAAGATCATTCAATGGTTTGATGGTAGATGATGTTTAATGTACCAAAAAAATGGAATGAATTAATTCGTACGTGTGTAGTCCTGCGGTGAGAGTGTTGTTACGTTGCTGATGTCCATGGCGCCACCGCCGACGGTGTTGTTCGCGACCTCCTGGCGCATCTCGCAGGGCGGTGGGCCGGTGGAGGGTGTCGGCATGCCGAGCGGCGCGTCCGGATGGTTAATGTTGTAGAGGAATTCCGGTATGATTGGCACTGCAAGCAGCATTTTTGCATTAAATACCCAATTAAGCTTCCTAGTTGCCGGTTTATTAGATTCACAGGTGGAAATGACGTCAGCCGCGCACCCAGCCAGTTACGATGAGCCATCAAGGATTAATTACACACACTAACCCAATTTGCCTACTACACTATTACATGTTGTCGACTTCGACGTCGGCGTTGTCGTTGTGACGCGTCGGGCGGGTGCAATCACGGTTTCAATTTCAATAATAATTCGCTTAAGTTCCGGACGAAGTTCGTCGGTTTCTTGGAAATCAAAAGTTGCCATGCGGCTTTCATCATCATCACCGAGCACCTAAGTTGAGATTAAAACTGAAAACTACTGCTAACAAGCAGCAACAAGTTGGCTGGGCAGCAACGAAAACGAAAAGCCGTAAGTAAGTAAAGCCGTTTTGCATTTATTGTACGCGAAAGATGGTAATTATGAGCAATTGGAAGGTCATGAATTGTAATTCAGGGGGGGGTGGGTGATTAAAGACCTTGACCCCCTCCTCTGCTCCAAAACCATCATGAACATGCCACTTCCGTCATCAGCATCCACTCCAACGGAAGCACGGTGACGCCCGTATTGCATTGTCGCACACAATGCCGAACGCATTCGCCTATAAAATTGCGGCGGCGCGGTGGGCGCATTAAAAAATCACTTTATTATATTTCACCCTTCGCACACACACACGATACACGCCTTTTTGGAAGCGTATTTTATGATTTCATCATCACACATTTTCTGCGCAATCATCCATCCATCCATCCATCCTTCTAAGCTACCAGCGAGCAGCGGAGTATGGGAAATGAATAAAATTTATGATGCATAGCACGGGTTTCGATTAAAACGCAATGCGTACGTACGTACGGGGGTGGTATTCGGCGGTATTGTTATAACTTGGTTTACGATGGCCGCGTCCACGCAGCGCAGAGCGCCGTGTGCTAATCGCTTTTAGGACGCAACCAGCACTCCAAAAAGGACTTTCACGCATCGACGAGCGGCTTCATCCGCTACTATTGAAGATTTACGCCGCTCCCCTCGCCCCTCGCCACCCGGTTCGCAGTGGCAGCGATTAGGGAGTTGTAACAAGGCGATGTATACACAAAAGGACTAATTATCCTTATCGACGACGGCGGTCGAGTATTGTCATTGTCTCCGACCGGAATTTATGCGTCGTTGATTTAATTCTCTCCGCCATGAATCTCAGATCTCAGTCAGTCATCAAATATAATATCTAAGAAGTTAATCATAATCATAATAATTGTTGAAGTGGTGTAGTTGCGAAATCGACTAAAAGTTGAATTAACTCCCTCATATTTGATTCAATCGGTTGCATGATGCATTCAAACCGTATTAATTGATTTTGAAATGCAAATTGCAAAACCCAAAACTAGGACGCGCCGCGCATTGTAGTGGGAAACTGAAATAAAACTAAAGCGGCGCGCAGAGGGTAGTAATGGAATGCATTCATACATGTGTAACAGGCACTCACTCAGGAGCAGGAGCAAAAGGACCTTTATTTATCACAGTTCTTCTTCTGCTCCTTCCCCTCTTCTGCACTACTGTTAAGTATTGTCCGTGATATAAATTATTATACAGTAGCCAGCCAGCGCGGCGATATTATACATCGAATGAAAGTTAAATTCAATTCATCTTCCTCTCCCGAGGACCTTTCCCAGCTGCCGACTGCCGCCCGTCGCCTTATCTCTTATCGTATTGACTCGCAAACCGAAGGTGTGGAATTGTGGAGTCATTTACTAAAAGCATTTTCATCCGGCTACCGGAAATGACCATAACCCACAAGAATATAATATTTCCCTCCAAAAACTCTTTCTTTCAATGGATGAAATTGATGAAATGTGGTTAATTGATTCCTGTCGTGTTGGAATGGGATAAGGTTTAGGCAGACACCCTATATTTAAGTAGGTGGCGGAAGAATGGAGGTGCAAATCTTATTCAGGGGCCGCGGCGATTGCTTTTCATGTTTAATGCAAGCCTTCCTTTCTATCTCAACGCTATCCCTTTGGTGCGTTCGGCGTTGCTTCTTCACGCCCTTCCTTTCTCCCGCAAAAGCCTATCGATAAGTTACCAGCGCATGCGTATAGTATGTAATTTCACACCTCATCTCAGATGAATAATATTTTCGGCAAGAAAAAATTATCTAGATCACAAATTCATAACAGTTTGATGAATATTATACATAGGTATGCTTAAGGAGTATAAATAGGAATGTTGCGCATTGCCGGTCAAACCCTTCCTTCCTCTTCCACCATGTTCGCTTTATGCACGAGCGCACATTTTAAATAGCCGCCAAATCAATGCAAATTTTCCTAGTTTACGAATAGGAGTGATTCTATTGCAATAGTAAATAGAAATTATCTAAGATAGCGTTTATAATAAATTGTTACGATTTTTGTTGATTGTGTCTTTTCTGCTGTGATCACGGCGTGCAACACAGATTTGATTAATTTTATTGTAATTTTTTTTATTGATTTATAATCACAAATGCACTAATTTGTCAAAATTTGCCAAGACCACTTTGCATAAAAATGGCTCCATTTCGTTGCGTTGCAGCGTTTGCAACGTTGAATCTCTTCCTTTAATCCGTTTAATTAAATTGGCTTTTACGGTTTTTTTTAAATCACAGGACTATGTCAACAAGCCCACAACTACGTTCATTAAACGAGAAGGTTCAACGTTGCATTAACGAAATGCAGCCACATTAATACAAAATTTCATGAAAGTTCTCGATTAAACTATGTTCATGCGCATACAAAAACGTGGAGCCTATTTGCCCTATGTGTTATTCCATAAATAATCCTATCTTATGTACTTCATGGCTCAATAAAAAAAAATTAAAAGAAAGGACTATAACCTATTCAAATGCAAATCTTGCGTTACTTTTGAGACACTCTTGATGATTTCAAGTTGCACTTTCTGTGATTTTATTTGATTTACAGTCAAACCTCCATCAACGGACATCTCCGTAGGACGGACAACCCCGTACAACGGACATATATAAAAAGAACCGAATTTTGTCCATATAGCGTAAAGTGTATTTTACCTCCAAAGAACGTACACTCTGAGTAATGGACGCGGACACTTCAAAATATAGTACCGAAAATTAGTTTGTTCTCCCAACATACACATTTAGGTATACACATTTGAAAAAAATTCCTGTCATTCACTATTTCGCGGCTGGTTATAAAATGTTATGATGTTGATGTTACATTGGAGGAAAAGAAGAATTCTGGCGTTTTTCGAAGAAGTAGTTACGATAAATTCTGAGAAAAACGATTGCCTCATTATCTGAAAGTGCGGAATTTTCATGGGGGGCACCTCTTGCACGCCAGCGCGTTTAGTATATATACAGCAGAGCGTCGATATAACGAAGCAATTGGGACCGGAC
Source organism: Myllaena sp. GC000078 (assembly GCA_030264135.1). Lineage (NCBI taxonomy): Eukaryota > Metazoa > Arthropoda > Insecta > Coleoptera > Staphylinidae > Myllaena > Myllaena sp. GC000078. The sequence continues at coordinate 24,265 of JARJDR010008542.1, read as the reverse complement.
CCCATTCGGATTACCGAATTCTTCGAATTATCGATCATACACAGAAAATACATAGCGAATGACAGCTGTAAGCTATTTTCAGGGACTGACTTCCGTAAATGTGCGTTTATTTGTAATTTACCTTTGCAAATTACATCAAAATTTATTGCAAATTGTGCGCTTTCATACACAGCAAAGTGTGTGCCATTAAGCACCGAAATAAGGCTTGATGGAAGCCAAAGAAATTGATATTAATGCCGGACTTGTTTTTCAAAACCGAATTCGCTATATCGACGCTTCGGACTATTGACGTTCGTTATATCGACGCTCTACTGTAATTAGGAAAACAAACACAACGGTTTTGTGCTAAGTTTGCGATGGTATATAAACAAACAAATTTTGCATCTACTCTCAATAACACCTCCAAACAACGGACACTTTTGGTCACTCCCTTCGGTGTCCGCCTTTGGGAGGTTTGACTGTATTTCACTTGTATTTAAATATAATTTAGTATACATAAAAGATTGACACACAAGTAAAGATAAACATAATGAAATAAATCAAATAAAATCACAGAACTCACTCCATCCAAGTGCAATGTAAAATGAAGCAATATGAAGTAAACATAATTTCCTCGTCGTGATCACAGTAAGAAAGACACAATTTAACTGCAAGCAAAGCCATAATTTGGAAAATTATAACAAACCGATATAAAAAGCTTTATAGTTAGACTGTAAACTAATAAGTCTAATGATAATTGTACTGATGATAGTTGATTATCCCGTAATCGATCAACATCATATCAATTTATAACTTATAAATATTTATTATTTACGGTTGAACTTGTATCATCTCGCCCGCCCGCCCGCTCTAAGGATTTTCTCATCCGTTAGGTGATGCGATATGCGGGGTTGGAAGAAGGGGGAGGAGGGCGAGATAAACTGATTTTAATCGATATTCACTGCCGGGGTTTTGCAAACACTGCTCTTTCCCGCCAGCACCAACCAACCCCTATGACACTACCTACACACTCGGCTGCTCATCATCATCATCATCAAGAGGGTTAATTTTCCATCAATATATTTACTTTGCATTTATTGCCTGCTTAGAATTAGGGCTTAGGGATGTGGTGGTCTTACCAACGGTCGTCAGCAGCATGTTGTCCAGCAGCAGCGCGATGGCGACGATGACGAGCACGAGGCCGCGCGACTCGCGGCATTGCTGCACCCAGCCGCCCAGCCGCGTACCCGCCATCCACTCGTTCACCACCGTCATGGTCTTGTTCTCCTCTTCTTCTTCTTCTTACCCTGCAAATAGTTGGTCCAAACTTACAATTTACAATTAGAATAATGCTATGGTTAGACTGGTTAGAGGATAGGTGGGATATGATATGTGGGATTAGCGCCAAGTCGAGTTTAATTGCGTTTTGCGGTTTGCCCCAAATTCCGCTCTTAATTAAACGACCCCATCAAGGTCCCTCACATTTCACATATCATCCGTTTCCAGCATTTATTTTTACTTCGCCCGGCAAGGACATAATATTGATATTCCATCATCATACCCCAGCCCGCCGAAAACGGGATTGAGGGATGGAACGACGAAACGAAATAAATCTTAATTGAATTTATTCCCGAATTCAATTGGGAGTAGTAATCTAGATACGGGGGGCGGGGGAATGCAAAATATTGAAGACAATAGAGTCGTTTTCATTTCTTCGTCTCGCACAGAGCGAGAGGATTTTATCCCGAAGGAGTTGTAAGCAGCTTTTGCCCTCCCCTTCTCTCTCGCCTCTCGACTGTCCCCAAAGGATTGCGCATTGAAAAATTGGCGAGACGAATGAATTCGCAATTTGCAATTGCGACCGACGACAATCGGATCGCATGTCACTATGATCATCATGATGATGATTATTATTTCAATTCCAGCTCAAAATTATTCGCTTGATAAAACATGAAAAAGAATGGGTAGTGATTAAAAGACAGGCAATTAATAGTAAGGGTAGGGAAAAGGATAGTATTGACATATAGTTCGCGGTGCGAGCACTTATTTTCACTCCATTTGCGGAGATTTTCGCGTCCGACGCAATAAATTCGCGGATAAAGGATAAAAGCCACCGCCGCCGCCGCTGCTGCTGCGAACAAGGACTTTGGGACGGGAGGGAGGGCGGCGACTTGTTGAATAGTACTCTCCGAAGGCAGCAGCAGCAGCAGGAACGCGATGGTGCGAATTACCTCGTCGCCTTTATCCTTCCCAAGGCATCCGTTGTCACTCGTGCGTGTCTAGCGCTAGCGTCTTGCTTGCTTGCTTGCGCCACGCCGCACCGGAAGGAAATTTTTTCAGCTTTGCGTGTATGCACTTAGAGCCCTTCGCTCGCTAAATTGATGACGAATTGCGAGATTATCGCCCGCCCTCCGCCCGCCTCTTTGGATATGCGTAAATGATGTGTGAAAATGGAGTTGGCGCCAGAACCAGTGCCAGTGCAAATTCAATATTCGCTAACTAATTAGGTTGCCATTCATACTCCAATATCTATGTTTCTGTATCTACCATATGTATGGTATATATGGAATATGTACTCGTACGTTTAGTAAAATGCAATAAAACGAACGCCAAGTTGTCACCAAGTTACTCGAGTATATAGTAGGTATGTGAGTGAAGGAAGCAGGGCAGCAGGCACAACACGGCGCGCCGCGGCGCCTCAAAGTTGGGCGTTTAAAAGCTTGATTCATCGCACGCGGAGGGCGCAATTACGAAGGATAACTGAATTATACGGGCACTCTAAAGCAACACCACCACCCGATGTCGACATCGAACTGCATAATAGCGACGATAGCGACGAAGGAAGACGTTGACGATGTGATGGTAACTGAACTGAGTAGTCAGAAAGACCGAAAGACGAAGTCTATTTGGGTGTCCCAAAAGTAACGCAAGATTTGAATTTTATAAAAAACACAATTTTTATTAATTTTATTGTAATTTTTTATTGATTCATAATGTTCATGAGATACGGTTATGCATGAGACCATGGGCAAATGCATCGGGCAAATGGTCTCAATGGCTAATTTGTCGAAATTTGCCAAGACCATTTCGCATAAAAATGGCTCTATTTCGCTGCGTTGAAGCGTTTGCAACGTTGAATCTTTAATCCCACAATTAAATTTCTTTTTATGGGTTTTTTTTGAAATCACAGGACTATGTCAACAAGCCCGCAACTACCCGTTCATTAAAGGGGAAGATTCAACGCTGCATTAACAAAATGCAAAATTTCATGAAAATTTTTGATCAAACTATGCTCATGTGCATACAAAACGAGGAGCCTATTTGCCCTATTTGTTATTCCATAAATAACTGTATCTTGTGTAGAGGAACGGTGGTTAATTCGTAACGGCGCTTAAATCGTACCTCAATGATATTGAGAAAAGTGTACACGCTGCACGGCTGTATATGACGGATTTGCATAGATGCATATCGTAGATAGTGTGTTCGCAACTGTGGTCTCCCTCTCAACAAAAGTAGAGCTGTATTTATAAAAACAACTTTTTGGCAACGCCTTAATTACATTTTACCTAGTTTTTCGTAACGTGTATAAGTGAGCATAATGCGAATTAATACTTGTTACATAGTAACAATATTAAAAAAGTTTATCAGTTCTCTATGCATGTGGCTAGCATTTGGTAAAAGCTCAGTTCAGCATTATTTTAAGATTTTTTAAATCTGGTGTAACGATGTTTCCAAATTCGTACCTCCGTGGATTTCCTAATTCGTACCACCGCATTTATAGAATTAACTGCTTCTTCTTACACAAATTAGCTCGAAAATATTGAGAAAATAAAAAACAAAGTGTTGCTAAACGTTTAAAGTAAAAGCAAGAATAATAATGATTGGTTTCACAAAATGCTTGAAATTGAACCTTTGGATACATGATGTGTGTGCAGGAGTTTCCAGCAAAACAAAAAATATCTTTGACCTGATTGCAATTGATATATTAATAAACAAACGAGTTTTGTAACTGTGTGTATTGATTATCATCAAGAAATTATATAGATATACTATTTATATGCATTACATTCTCATCAAATCTAGCGATACAATTTAGGGGATACGGTGGTACAATTTAAGCACCCAACTTCCTGCGTACCGCTTACATTTTTTTTAAATAAATTTTTTTTAAAAAATGTACTCAGATAATTGCAATTTGATTTCTATAAATATACTTAATTTTAACTGCTGATTCTCATAATATACACCGTTGAAATATTTACAAAAAAAATTCTCCGATCTATAACCAATTCTTTTTTGGGAGTACGATTTAGGCACCTTTCCCCTACTTCTTGATTCAATAAAAAAATTAAGCATACGACTAAAAACTGTGTTTTCAAGCGAATTCAAATCTTGCGTTACTTTTGGAACACCCATTAGTTAGCGACATCATTATCAACGAATATTCATCAGCTAAACAGTCGTCGTCGTGGAAATTATTTGATATGGAAGTGTGGAAATATTCTTCTTTTTTTCTTCTTCCTCGAAGCAAGAAACGGAAAGGAAACGCCATGGCGATGGCGGTTGGCGGTTGGGTGTGTGCATCTGACGACAGGAAATTAAAACACGCGCATCACACAAACAGCACCGCTTGTGGGCATCGAAGGAGAAGTAAAACTTATGCGGCATTGATAAGATGGTTATTGCCAGGTACTTATCACAAACATCTTTGGCAATGGTTAAAGATTAAAGAAAAAAGACAAAAAGAGATATTTCAAAGGATAATCCATCGTAAAAACCAACGAAATCACTCTTAATAGCAACAGGCTACACACAGGGCTACATGTAACAGCAAAAGGTTCTTCATACTTTTATATTTTTTTTTTCGCCGGACAATTTCTTTTGTTCTACGTACGTACGAAAAAGCCACCGCCACCGCAATATATTTTTGATATATCACTCGTATTACGACTATTATAACTATATAATCCATCCTAGCCTCCGTGCTCCGATCGCAGCACCGCAAGTCAACAACAAAACAAAAGAAAATCACGTTTTCATCCCGTTGGTCCTGTTCGTCCTGTCCGTCCGTGCGCGCACGGCTTTTATGATCGATTACAACAATCCTGCTTCCAACGCGGCACAAATCAACGGAAATACATGCTTCAACTATTCTCCTTCGTCCCAGGCACCCAGGTAAATGACAAACAGCCGAAATTGGCCGAAATTAATCAAAACCATATTTTCTACTCTTATATTTCTAAAGTTCGAAATAATCAAATAAGTACTAATTGTAATAAAGTGTTACTTACGTAAAAGACAAGAAAGTCAACGGACGCACTGCGAAGTTCGAAATTCGTTCGTTCACCACATGATTAAGTTTCAACGTAAAAGTTTCCAAACAAAAAAGAAAAACAAAACAAATCTTTTGGCTTAAGTTGTTTGCATGATGATCAGTAATGTACGAGTATTAATGCCAAAATCAAGAAGAAAGAGGAAGTTCGGCAACAAGTGCTTGCAGCAAACTGCCATTTGAAATGAGTATAGTAATTTTTGCGTGCTGGGTTGTTGGTAAGTAGCTATAGGTTGGCGTACACCACCGCCGTCGCGCGAACTGCTCGGCCGCCACACCGCACGCAACGCACTTGCTTGCCGCTGGCTGGACAGGTGGCGCGGCTCTGGGATTGGTGTGGCAGCCGCGGGCGGTGTTCGCCCGCCGCCTGCTGCCGCCACCGCCGCCGCTGCGAGCGAGCGGCCGGCTCGCCGTGCGCGTCGCCTCTGACCGAGCGCACGCTCGACGCCGCTGTGCTTAGGGGGTGTTCGTCGCCGCCGTCGTCGTCGTCGTCGTCGGCAGACGGTCGGGCGCAGAGTGCCTGAGTGCCTGCGCCTGCCGCCCCTACCGCCGCCGCGCCCCCAGCCGCAACAAGTGCGATTGCGCTCATTCCTCCCTTCTTTCTCTCCGTCGATGTCGCCGGGAAAGGAAGAAGATGGCTTCTTCCTCTTCATTTCCCCCCCCCCGACGCCGACGCGCTGGAGGGGAACTTGGAAGCAGTTGGTATTACTGGTTCAATTGACACCACTAAATTAAGAATAAGGAATGTATAAGAGTTTAGTGGTTTTTCGTGTTTTGCTGGTCACTTCAAACTCGACACCGACACCGAGTGCGCAAAAGCACTCCGACGACGGGATTAATTGAATTGAATGCGCAAACTAATTGAATTAATCAACTTTTCTCAGCTTTTTGGTCGCGCTTCAGCGTAGTTTTGTTCGGTGGAATGCATGGAAACCGGGGAACGGTTCATTAAAACTTATTATTCCACACGTCGCGAACAAAGCAGAGAAGGCAGAGGCAGAAGTCGAAGCGAGGCATCATTTTTCTCATTCGCATCCACCCACCGCCCCGCAAAGCAGAATCTCTCAATATACCCACGCCAACTATGCATGACCTCATTTCGAGAGCCGCCGCGCCGCCCTAAACGGTTGTCGATGACTAGAGGGGAAGGCGTTGCGCCTGAAAGTCATTAGGTCGGACGGAAATATGCGCGGAATGCCTCCCTTCATCTCAAACCTACCCTGAACGCTGAGCTCGGAGCTCTGAGCTGCATTTCAATAAAGCATGGCAAAGAGGAGGAAGACGTTGTGGGTGGTGATGATACGTGCGACGTGCGGAATGCAGAGCGAAATATTTAATAAACCGCATTCGTATTCGTCGCGCCGTTGCCGTCGATTCGATTACGGTCGCTCGACAACTCTTTTAATACCGGATATGATGTCCATTGCATCACGCGCCCGATGATGACGGGAATGCGAAGATGGAAAAAGAGCACTATTTGAATTGCGTTGCGTAGCCTTGCGATTTGCGACGAGGTGGGTGCGTGTTGTTCGCGCGGTGCGGCCAATTAGAAAAAGGCCCTGTCTCAGCGCGAAATAACGAGTGCAACAGTTTCGCTAAGTTTCTGTCTTTTCTTCTTCTGCTTTTTTTTTGCTGTATTGGACACAAAAAGTAGCAAAAAGAAGCAACGATGAGAAATAATAACATGCGTCGCGCGTTCGAAGGGAATTTCTCAAGTTTTAATAAGAAATACATAATTTCGTAATAATAATTGCGCTTGAAAAAAAGATATAGATTACTCGTACTTTCGTTGATTTTATTTTTATTCAAAAAAAAAACAGGAGGAAATGCCGCCATTGACATACCTCCTCTTGAGTGGCTTGATGATAATAAGAAATACATAATTTCTTCGTAATAATAATTCCGCTTGAAAAAGGATATATGTAGGTTACTTCCGTTGGTTTTATTTTTATTCAAGAAACAGACGGAAATGCCGCCATTGATATTTCTCCCCTTGAGTGCAAATGAGAAACGTTTACGATAGCGTCCTCACTCTACCGCATGCATGTTGATGATGAATCATTGCAACACTGCAACAGTGCAACACTGGTGGTGATGGCGTCAGTTGCATAGCCGCCGCCGGTAGCAATGTTTACAAGTCGCCATTTCACCAACTTTAACCGCGAATAACTCCACAACCGTGTAACGGATCGCTGCCGTGTAAACGCCATTCGACTCCCCGGCGTATCCCGCATAAGTGGTGCGAATTTTGAGGTGATCCGTCATCGCATCGAAATTCGCACAAAATCACACACAACACGCAAGCCGTTGAACATGGGACGCAATGGCGACGCATGCGTCACCGCTTCAACACTATCTCCGCAGTATGGTGTGCTCGCGCTCTCAAAACAATTGTACAGTAGTAAAACAATGCTCGCGTTTGTTTGTGTGCGGGTTTGTTGTGTGATCTGCATTTGCGTGTTGGGAGTTGAAGTTGAAGCTGCAAGGCACTGCGAGGCGTGTGCAAGGTATGTGGAATTGATTTTAGGTTGATCGATTTCATGTCGAATCGTGCGCTGACAATTTAATTTGCGCGTCGAATGATTTGCCCCTCTCGTGGGCAAATTGCTCGGCGGGCGAGTACAATACAGCGCCGGCAGGCAGGCAGGATGAAGTACGCACTCGAATGCGTCAGGTGGTCGTGTCTGCCCTACCGCCGCCCTTGCCGCCCACGCGCCCACTTGACGAAGAAACGCGTAATTTGCGCTAGCGCCGGAAATAAATCCATTTTTCCAAACACCCCCGTCGCCCTCTTCCCCGACTGTTAATTACATTAATTTTACTATGTAGTACTTACCGCTAAGATATTGCGGGCGTCAATCACTCTGGTTAATTAGTAATGAAGCAATCGGCAATGATTTCGACTTGAAGCAAACACGCGCGGCACTGAACTACAACGAAATATTGATGCACTATGCACATGGGTGATAACTTTATCTAGCATTTGCCCGTTTGTTGGTAGAAAGGGAAAGAGACATATCGATGGCATTCCAATGCAACGAAACAATATGATTAAAATTAATGCGGTTAACATGATGAAGGAATGAATGAATGAATGAATGAATTGTTATTAGGGTGCCTCGCGGTTGGGTTTGGTTAATCGATGAAATGATGCGTTCGTGTTCTGGATTTCATTAGATTATATTAACATAATTTATTATTTATATTAGCTGTGTGTGATAAAAATAAATTCCTATAAATTAAACATCGTTTGCTAGCCCAATCAAAAGTGATCTCCCGCATTTTGCTTCTTCTTCATGTTTTTTTCTCGCTTGTTTTGCAATTTGTAATTCGCACCTGGTCCTATCTATATAACGTGATTATATAGGAAGTAGATTTGTGACTGTTGGGTAGAGAAAATCAGTCAGTTAGAATTGCAAATTAGTAATGTTATGTCTGTTCGATCGCCTACAACCATTCTTGCTCCTCCTCCATCATCATTCATTCGTGATTAACTCGATGGCATGCGGATTAATCGATTAATTGTATGTATTAGTTATTTGCGGATGGTCCGTCCGAATGAAATCGAATTGCGTTTTGCGTCGGTTACAACAAGAATGACTAGGTTTTCGCTTGATCCTCTTGCGGAAAAGGATCTTTGCACTTGGTCCACACACGATGTGTGTGGCTCTGGCTGTGTTCATTGCTCGTCCCATCGCCATCGGGATGGGAGATAATGAATCTGTATATTTGAAAATACATGCAACAACTTTCATTACTTCAGTTCGCTTTTATAATAGGGTCAATTTTATAATCATTTCGATAGCTTGGCTCTGTTTTTTCTTTATCCTTAATCTCTCGCTCCAAAAATAATATCTTTCGCATATATATATTATTAATTTTTACGCAATCCCGCATCGTCATATATCCAAACAGCGCGTTCCAATTCCTAAGAATATAATATTTATAGCAAGAAGTATTTGCATTTCTCTCCTCACGGTCTGCATTTATAATAGTAAATACGCTGCAGCTCTGCTTTCATAACATTTCTTCCGACTCTTCCTATCTATAATTAATATACGGGCGTAGACTTTTAATAGTACAAAATTGTCACCGAAAGCTAATTACAAAACCAAAGAATAATGCATAGATGAGTGAAGGGAGCGGGAGGCACACGAAACAAACGCATCCGGAATGATGCGATTGCTGAAGCACTAGTTTAGTAATGTTTATGTTTCATTGAACGTACTCAAAACAATACAATTCCATCTATCCATCTAGCGTAGTCGGCGGTGAATATTTGCACATCGTATTGCAATCGTTTTTGTATGAAGTGCAAAACCGACTTGGTGTGTAAGTTTATGTTTGTGAGTAGGCGAGGGAAGAGGCGATGATAAAAAGATAGATATATATCCGATATAGATAAATTTATAGCCCTAAATTCTGCGGATGCGCGACTCGCATCGCAATCATCCAATGTCATAATTCATCTTACAATTAACAATAGTGTTTCTTTCCATCCACTCTCGCTTTCCGCCTCGTCATTTTCTGTTACTTTACGTATGCGCAGCAGGCATACATACATAATTATATCTCTTCACTTCTCTTAAAATCATCTCAGTTTCTTTCTGTACAAATAAAGCTAAAGCTAGAAATCAAAAATTATACGCGTAATTAACTCTCTTTCCTCTTTGTCATAGTAAATTCCAAAATCTGATCGGTTTCCGCATTGTTTTCTATCTAAATCGAATTTCATCATTATGAACGGCTTTAAAATATAATTGCGCTTCGCGAGTTCGGTTGTCTCAAGCTGGCAGTTGTTACGACTTGTTGGTGGGTGGTGGTGGTGCTGTTGGATGGTGGCGTAGAGGCAGTGACGTTCGATTGATTGAAGAAGTGTTCCGAAGAACCCGATGCGTGTGTGTAGGTGGGTGTGATGATCGTCGTCGTTTAAATTAATTCATTGTTACTTCCTTCTGCTTCTTCTTCCATCTTCTTCTCCGCCGATGGTCGTAAACTGTACGCAGCGCTCTGGCACTCTTAACTAATCAATGTAATAATAGATAGATATATCGTCGTCAATGTCGTCCTCTCTGCTTCGTCAGCGGCAATTTTGAATCAAATCCATTTCAAAGCGCAACCGGCGCTCACGCGCTGCTCATTTAAGCCTCTGTTCGCTTCTTATCCTTCTTCTTCTTCAAGAACGAGGGTGTTCGCAGGCCCTTCTTCTTCTTCTTGTCCTTCTTGGGAGAGCCCTCTGATACCGAACGATCCTATTTCAAAACCAACATCATTAGTCAATGCCCACCTTTATCAATGCCTTATCAGTTGTTACCTCTCTGCTGCTCTGCGATAACGTGCTCATATGTGCATCGGAGTGATCACCGTTCACGGTGTGCTCACCTGCGAATCATTAAACAGCGGTTAAATAACAGTCGATTTATTTGAAGCGTTTGATGAGTTACGATGAATGTGAATGGTTGTAGGCAAAAAGTGGTGATGGAAAGAAGGAAGTGATGTGGTGAAATGTAGTCATAGTTACCTCCCAGTCGGTTATAATTATGTTAACATTAGTTTCATACCCAAAATCACCATGCGTACAACACACATTAAGTGCAGCAATGAATCAGGCTACGAATAAGGCAATGAAACAAAAAAAAAACGATCCACGCGCAAAAAATAATAATTATTGATTGAATCAGAGGGATTATTGCGAGAGTTGCTAAAAATGGAATCAAGTACAAACAAATTTCTCATGTAGTTAGTGGTAAAACGCAACGGGGGTGTGGGCACACAAAACTTAGAACTTGGCCAGCTCGTAGCCCATCCAATCGCCGTCATCTTCCTGCAGCTCATCATTGTCGTCGTCGTCCAGCAGGGGTTCCTTACTGAAGGATACGCTGCTTGATCTGATAAATGCATCCGTCAACGACGCAGCGCTCGCCGCGCGCATAAACTGCACCTCGCTGATGAAGCGATGACCGGCGCCTCCTCCTCCACCAAAAGCGCCTTCGTCCTCTTCATCACCGTCTTCATTCTCCTCGTTGGATGTGTTTCGAATCTCTCTGCCTTCTTCAAATGCCATCTCTTCGATCACTCCGGCATCGCCAGAGTGGTGGTCCTGTAGCACCAGTGGGTCCTCCTCTTCGCCATCCTGTGCGGCCTCGTACAGCTCCTCTTCACCGAGCGCGTCAATCACCTCGTCGAACTCATTCACTAGGTCATCGAAATTTATCGAGACGGATGGTGTACTCTCACTCGGCCGCAAACTCATCGCTGAGATAGTCTCAAATACTGGAGGTACCTCCTCGACAATTAGATCTCTGCGATTGTCGTCTTCATGCTCGTATCCTTCGCAAAAGATTGACTTACGCGGCGTCGCCTCCATGATGGGGCTGAGCGTATGCCGGTCGTAAACTATCGTGCGGTTCAACGCCTGTTCATGCGGCGGGATCAAAGGTATATCATCAACATTGACCACCGGCCGTGAGGGGGACGTGACCGCCAGATTCCGCTCGGAGGGCTTCAACGCCGACAGCCAGTAGTACTCGTTGCCGCTATGCAGCTGCTTCAGTTTGAACATGGCCAACTCTTCAGCGCTTGCCTCATCCTCTTGGTTCGGCTCCGGTTCGGGCGTGGAATTCAGCACACAATCCTGAAATTCCTCATAGTTGGAATGGTTCGGCGATGGGAACACGCCATTTGCCTCGAAGAAATAGTCGAGCAAATCCGACACGAACTCGGTGACGGCGTACATCTTATCCACATCCATCTCCAGCTCGTAGTGCACCTTGGTTTTGCGAATCACGCGCACCCCAAGGTCGATCCGCAACTCGCTCACACCTTCCGCGGTTAGCGAGTGCTTAAAGTACTCGGTAAAGAGGTTGTCCAGCTTCTTGAACAACGCGCGAATGTTCTCGTCGTGTTTGACTTCGGGGAACACCACCACACGGTCCGTCTGGATGCAACTCTTGCACATGTAGTCGAGGATCAGGTCGGACATCTGCTCCACGATTTCGACCCGCTCGTCGTTAAACGTTGCTTGCGCGGTGTGGTAAGAGCCACTGCTGTCCATCCGTTGCGCAGCAACAGCAGCAGCACCACCACCTTGGGTGGGTTCGCTTTCATCGCAGCCGCTGTCTTCGCTCACACCAATCTCCTCCTCCGCTTCAACGATCTTGATTGCTTCGTACATCTTATCGTAAATGGCGGTGTCGTCCGTTACCCCTGAAGAGGTGGGCGAAGGTGATTGCTCGCCGGTCAACTTCGTGAGACTATTATGCGGTGCAACCACCGTATCGTTCGCATCCTCCCCGCAGTGGAAGAAGAGGCTCATGCACTCATCCACCTCATCGCTGGAATTCTCCGCCAGATGCTTCATGAGATCGATGGAGTTGGTAGCATCGGCGCCCAATTCATCCGGTTGCGTCTTGCACGCATTGAAGAACACCTCATTGCTGTGGATCGTCGGCAGCAGGCGCGCATCCTGCGAGGGGCAATAGTAATGCGGGCTGCTCTGCAGGTGGATCCGTCGCTTGGTATTCTCAATGTCCACGGGATCATTAGCGCCCACGTCCGATTCGGCGCGTATCAAATCCACCAAGTTGCTCACCATGAACATCGAGTATGCATTCTCGGAATCGATAGTCTCCGCGGATTTCTTCGGTGCGTCCAGGCTGGAGGACGCTTCTTCTTCGCTGGCGGGTTTCTTCGGGACCACTTCCGAAATGGGCATCCGCGCAATAGATTGGATGGCGTTCACCTTTCCTTCGAACGTGTTCAGCGAGGACCACTGATTGCTCAGGTTGCCGCTACTGCTATTTGCCGCGTCTGAGGTCTGGATTTCATTAACGCACGGCACAGCAAGTGACTCGCCTCCTTTACCCCGCAAAGTTCTGTTATGTTGATAGAAATTGAGTGAGTCGGGTATACGGTTGAGAAAGAGCTCATCCAGCTTCGAACATTCCCGCTCCAACTCCTCGTTGAGGGATCCATTCGGAGAGTGCTCGCATTCGTTGTTAAACGAACATATGGTAGATAATGAAGACCTGCGTCGTGCTTCCACGTCTGGACTCGCAAAACCTTCTACTATACCCCGCACAATACCCGACACTAAACCGCTGACATCCAAATCGGAGAAATTGAATTTACTGGCGTCGTTCGGCTCTTCGGTCGCTGAAGAGTTGATGCTGCTCCCCATCCCACAATGCACGTCATCAACACCCAAGAACATCGTATCATACTCGCTGCCTCCGCTGGTGGTGTGCTCCATGTCCGAGAGGAGATTCGCGTGCAATTTCTGCACGATGCTACGTTCAAACACGGCGCCAGCGTTGACTGGTGACGGCAGTGGTGAGGGTGCAAAGCCCGCTTGTAGATAAGACGTCTGCGAGCCGGTCGTATCGGTTTTGATCAGGTTCAATGCATGAGCGAAGGGATAGATGAAATCGCGTAGGGTGCGTACCGAGATGTCGACTTCAATCGTCGACGCGCGCTCGCCGCCAGCGTCGACAATCAGATTCACGCCCACGTTGCGCGTGCTCTGCGATTGCGGCAGGCCGCGATCATCTTCGCCATTCTTCTGCTTACCACATTGTATCGCCAATGCAATCGGTTGCTTCTTGCGCGCATAGTGAAAGTGCATCGGATTGGGCAGGGCGTAGGAGCCCTTCGGGAAGCCAAAGTGCGTGGTGGTGCGATATTGGCTAGTGACGGCGCTTTTCTTACGACCGCCGATGTCTTCTAAAAGGATTGCAAGCGGCAGAAGCAGGAGCAGGAGCAAAACGGGGACAGAAAACAAAATATGTTAATAATGCTTGCGGGGTAAAATCATAGATTAAAATCGGTAACTCTCTGATTCTGTAAATACGAACGGCACAAATGCATTCCTCAAATGAAAGCGGCAAATATGAAGCAAAGCGGAAATGAAACGCATCAAACAGTCTACAGTCTACACTTACTTCTCATGCTTGTAACAGTTGATCGTTTGCTATCGTACGGCGGTGAGGTGATGTTAACACCTGTGAATATCAAGGCAATCATGCAATTCCGAAAGTTCCATGTTGAAAATAATTAAATTAAGTTAGTGCTTGGAAAGTGGCTACCTGGCGATTGATTCAAATCGATATTAGTAAAGCCCTGGTCCGGAAGGAAGACCTCGTCATAATATGTTTCATCCTCTCCGGTTCTCACTACTGGTGCTAATCGGTTAAAAATCATAATTTAAATCATAATAACACGCAAAGCATGCATGTAGCAGTGGACACATCACATTTACAACCGGAAACATGAATTCATACTCAGAAATGCAAAGTGATCTCGCTAGTAAAACAGAATAATTCTGTCGTACATTTTTGGGGGAGGATCACTTACCACCCTCCTCCTCCGCCCGCTCGCATCACTTGCGCATCACACGAACTAAGCAAATACAAGTTTTAGAGGGTCGATTGATAGATATCGACAGTTTAAGAAGTGGACAGGATAACAGATAGGGTTTGAGAGCGAAGGCTTAGCCACATCACACACATTGACTACGGCACAATACAATATTCCTAGCCGTGGGCAGTAGCACTTACCATCGCTAAGGACGACTTCCGGTTGGCTCGGCTTCGGCGCGTGTTTTGTTTCTATCCGTAATACTTGGGGTTCTACAACAAGCACTCAATCAATTCAAATGCTCAACCAATGAAGAGTTGTAAATAGTATACCGTCGCGACTCTCCTCCTCCGTTTCGCTCGTCGGCGATCGCATATCGCTGATGCGCTTGTTGATCTGCGCCGAGGACAAACCCTCCGATTCGCTGTAGTCCGTATCATCTACAAAACCCAACAGTTAGCGAAACCCAAGGGGGAAGAATGGTTGCATGTTGGGCTTACACTCGCCCTTGGTTTTCCGCTCCACGACGCGTTTATACTCGTCGATTTCCTCGTCGGTGATCGAGTCGAATGGATTCTTCGAGTAGGGCGCCTTGTACATGGTGGCGTTGTGCTGGAAGCCGCGCTGGATGATGCCCTTGGAGGCGGCGCCCATCAGCACCACCTGGTCGCCGGTCTGCGTGACGCCCGCGTCCTGCATCTTGCGCGCCTCCTCCCACGTGACGCCCTCGAGGATCTGCGACTGCGGGCCGGCGCTGATCTTGTCGGCGCGTCTGTAATCTTTGATCTATCCTCCCAAACAGCCAGTATTATTAATCGGTTTGTTGGATTCGGTATCGCAACGCACCTGTTGTTGTAGTTTCTTGAATTCCTTCGGATTCGTGTTCTTCGGCACGAACTGCAGTGCCGATTCGATTTTCACCGGCGTACTGGAATGAGTCGGCGATCCGTCCGCGACCCACTGAAACAAGCACAACCAGCACATTAGAGATTGCCTGTGATCCGAACCCCCGTTTTGCAAACAATTTTGTTTTTGGTGTGCCCGATCTATCAACATATCTTTCGAGAATTTGTGTTAATTGAGCAGTAATTAGAAAACGCCAATGAAACAAACTCTAATGTACTGGTTTTACTCCTTCGCGCCGCAATCGACAAGGACACACCGGGCACACACAAACAACGAAAATGAGCAGCAATGCAATCAAAACACGTACGCATTTTGGGTATATCTTTGTCAATCTCTTTTAATGGCATTAATCATAATTAATATCAATTCATATTAGTCGAATTACTATCGATTACACATTCAGCAAAGCGAATTATAATGATCGAAAAAACACGTTTTATATATTATATTAGGTATCTGCGTACGTTCTATTAGATATCTAGGTCTAGGCGATGATTTCACAAAAAAATTATACATAGTTCATCAATTACGTGGCGGCTCCCTCCGCATTCGACTTCTAATATTAATGTGCGTTAGATATGGCACCAAATGCAAATGCACTTAAAATGTACTCCAGTATTACAATTAGAATATTAATGCATTACTATCTTAAACTTTCTTCAAATCGCGAAACAATCAAAAATAAAACTAATGGCAATGTCGTTCATACCCCACTACTCGAAACGTATTTGAGAAAAAAAAAACGCAGAAGTGTTCATGATTCAAGTTTGCGAGTAGGTGTTGGAGAAGCGAGATTGGAATGATTTGTACTTAACCGGCTTGTGTTCACATGCATGCTAACAACGTCGTCGTCTGACCCAAGAATCGCGTCTTCATCTGCATCACCACCACCGCCGCCATAACACGAGGAATTTACCAAAATTTGGGTCGAACCCGAACCGAAACGTAAGCGCCGTGGCGGTGGAGTAATTTGGGTTAAAGGTGGCGGAATGAAATGAATGTAGAGTGTCACGCGCGCGCCCCCCCCCGAAAAATAATGTCATCGTGACAGGGATATCGCGGGGCGAATTTGCATCCCGCACACTGTCGATGTCGGCAGTATTGATCCGCGTAACAAATGAAAATTATTGCGTTTGCAAACGAAGTTTTTTACGACGTGCATTTCCATTCTTTCCATTCGCGATCGCGTCGTTAAAAAGAAGTAGTGTAGCAAGCGAAAGAAAAAAGAAAAGAAATAAAAGGGTTTTCTACTTCCTTCCCTTCACCGGAAATTATGTTTGTTCTTGTGTATGTATGTAGTGTTGAGTATTGTGTGTTCTTATTTATCCTCGAACTTAATAATCTCTACCTTGGTGATCTTCTTCGGGTCCGGCGTGCCCGTCTCGAGGATCTCAACCTTCTGGTAGACGTTCGGCGAGTTCAGCCAGCGTGTACGGTCGAAGCCCTTCCTGCCGCCTTCCATCTTCTTCCAGAGCCTGTTGACCAAACGCAAAATACATAGTACAAGAATTTCTGATTTTGTGGCGAGGCGCAAATCTTACCCTTGTTTGTAAAGCTCCTCCTCGCTGAGTAAATACCCGAGCGACGACACCGCCGGCGGCACTTCCACATCATTCCTCGGCCTCGGCGGCTCACCCTTCACCAACGGATGACGATAGATGTAACCGGTGCGAAAACCGGCGTTGTCCAGCATGCGCATCAACGCTTCGAACTCCACACCACCGATGCGCCACTTCCGTTCGACCTTCGTCTCCAGCACGGAGGGCTGATCCGGTCGCGGTGAGCTCTCCGGCGCTTTGTGGGCCGCATCGTAGATCTTCTTGCGCGCCTCATCGCTCAACAGCATCAGATTGTCAATGCCCACCGGCATGAGTTTCAACTGCGATTCAGACGCCAACACCGTATTGCGCGCATTGTAAAACGCCTCCTCGATCGTCTCGCCGCAGCACACCGCTCCCTGGTTGCTCAGCAGTAGCACCTTATTATTGGGGCCCAAATTCCTCGCGATCTTCTCCTTCTCATCCGTATCGCTCACGGCGCCCACGTACGCGTGCGTGCTCACATCCCCAATCACCACCGCCTCCTGGCTGATCGGCAGCAGCCCGCACTTGAGCGCCGACACGGCCACCACCGACGGCGTGTGCACGTGGATGATGCACTTGATATCCGGGCGCGCCGAGTGAATCGCCGCGTGCAACGAATACGCATTGAGGTTCACACCAAAGTTGGTCGTGCCCTGCTCAACAACCGCGCCCTGCATATCCGCCTTGATCAGGCTCGACGCGGTCATCTCGTGGAAGAGCATGCCGTACGGATTGACGAGGAAGTGCTCCTCGTCTTGGTTGAGGCGCGCCGTGATCAGCGTGCACGCGCCCTGCGTCCAACCGTACAAGTCGATGAGACGGTACACCGCCGCTAGTTTGCAGCGCAGAATCTTCTCGCCTTTCGCGTAGCCCATCGACTCAATGCCGCGGATATCGTTAATGGGCACCACGCAGTTGGAGTTCGATTTGAACGACGCATTACCGCCGCTCTTAGAGACGCCGCCCATCATGTCGGAGATTTGCTGCATGAGGCTGGACGTGCCGGAGCCGTCCTTCAGCTGCAGCTCAATGATGCGCTCCAGTTCCTCGCGGAATAACTTGCTGTTCATAATGCTCTCGACGCGCTTGCGGCGCTCCATCTCGCGCACGTCGGCGTCGATGTCCGCCGGCCGCATCCGGCCCTTGTCGTCCGTCTCGTCGAGGAGCAGCAGCTCCTCGGGCGCCGCGGAGATGCCGTTCGTGTGCGGTGGCTCAGCCGTTTCAGCCATCCTCGCTGCAAATGCAAAATTGGAACACTATAATTTTCAAATCCATTTGTGCGAGTTACATCATCGAA
This sequence comes from Myllaena sp. GC000078, assembly GCA_030264135.1. Classification (NCBI taxonomy): domain Eukaryota; kingdom Metazoa; phylum Arthropoda; class Insecta; order Coleoptera; family Staphylinidae; genus Myllaena; species Myllaena sp. GC000078. The sequence continues at coordinate 5,814 of JARJDR010008542.1, read as the reverse complement.
TGCGAACAATACTCGTGCGAGAGGGAGAGCATCGAGGATGTTGGTGGCGTGTGGGAGCGGGAGCCGACATGTAATTTGTTGCCTTGAAAACGTGATCGAGATGAGCGGCGAGAAGCTGGAGCCGCATACACATAGCCATCCATAATTCGACAAACAAACGTTATTTTTAGCCGTCGGTCGCCGCGCGCACACGCGTACTCTTCGTCTTACGGCTAAGAATACCAGCGGATGATTACGTCGGCGGCGTGTTGGAGTAATGTGGTTACTATGTAGTCGAGGAATGACTTGCGTGCGGTGCGTAATTATTTTACGCTGCGCCTAATTAAGTCGACTTATTTTCGGGGCCGGTTGGAGTAGAAGAGAAATAGTAGTAACATTCCCAAATATCGAATCTCTTTGTGCAGCGGCGCGCGCGGTAAATGAGGTCAAGGTATTGCGGCATGCGGAAGGCCCAGGCGACCGACGCACACATGTGTTGCGTTGTTCCTGGCGGAGGCGCCGGGTTGCGATCGATGGCGCCGCCGCCGTTACCCTGGGCAACCCCCACCCGCCTCGACACTAGTCCTCCTCCTCCTCCCTCGGGCGAAACGCACCCAACTACACAAATTTAATTCGATATATGTAGGCAGGGCGCATTCATACAAGTAGAAATGCATTATTCATCGCCTGCTTCCTTTCTATTACTTGACTAACTGAGAACTGAGATGAATATCAATTACTTATTGGTTTTTCCTTTTTGCATTGCAGAAATCGAGAGGACGCCTACTGCCTGCATGAGTGTACTTTACTTTATTTTACTTAGCGTGATGCACTCCCTGCTCGCTCTCTTGGCGCACGAAGGTGATGAAGTGTGCGGCAATTTGCTGCACGCATGTTGATGATGATGATAATCACGGCCGCATGTGCAAATCGGTTGGCTGTTTAAGCGCAAAACGCGTCGATAATTTGTCCCAGCGCGAAGTAAAAGCCTGTTATTATTCATAATTGCATTGATTCATCAATGATGCACTTTGCGCGTGCTCATCGCATGTGTATATTTATCTATCAAGAGATCGATTAATTCGTTCGATGAATGAATCGTTTTAGTATGTAGGTACTTGTTGCAATCCAAAGGCAACACTTAAATGTCAGCCACGTTAATTTTAGTTCATCCGAAGCGAAGGGCGACAAGTAAAGGGTAAAGTTCATTCAAACTCTGGTCAATAGCATTTATCAACAGATACTCTCTATATGATCAGTTATTTTTAATTTAAATTAAAACCTAAGACTGCTGATATAAAACATAAGTACGAGAATTAATAAACGTAATGTAGTTCGTTGACATTATGCATCGTAAGCACATCATCTCTGGCGTGTCTGGCACACAGCATATTTCATCATTTCAATTCCAGCACCGACGGGGAATATGAGACGACATGACTCAAGAAAAAATTGAAACGACTCGACTTACTTACATGAATTGCTTACTTATTAATTTTACTGCAAAACAGTTACCTACTTACTTGCTAACTTGCTATAAACTTTATGTCACGGTTTATTAATATACGTATTCCCGCCAAATTTGACTTTGTTTGACAAGTCAAACCTTGTTGGAGTTCAAGACAATCTGCAGAATGTTTGCAAGCAAGACGGATAGACAATAGTGTCGAGTCCACGGTCGATTAGTCAGTCTAGCTACTTTTGGGCGAGCGGGCGCTGGCGGCGGACAACCATAAATTGCCGGCGAACACGTAAACGTAAAGCAACGAAAATCTATGCGGCGCGCACCACTTCGAAGGCGCCGCGACGCACACTTGAGTTCATTGACACGGACCGACGGACGGACGACGCCATCCGTCCAACAATGTATACACAATAGAACGATAAAACACGCACAATAATGCTCGAAAACGGGGTGGATGAAATGTAAGGTGCGGTTGTTTACCCCCCTGTGTGTCCCCATCGCTGTTCCTAATTATTATGGTTTATCGCTAAAATATAGTGATTCTCCTCGGGATTGAATTACATGCGCCATTTAATAATTTAATTAATGCGCGAATCAATATATCCAGCGTTATAGTTCGATGAATTCGAATAAAATAAACAATTATTTTAACTGCAAATGTAAAAGCAAAGTTGAGAGAGAGTAGCCGGTTGCACAGAGTATTTTTAGAGGCAAGAGGTTCGGTGCGTAATCAATATATTGATAAAGCTTATCTTTATTGTAAGTAACATGCGGCGCGCACTTTAGTTACTCACACACGCAGCAAACAATCGCGGGAGAAGGTGCATTTTTTGATATATCGATACGGGCACAACATTTGAGTACATCTATGTATTATTTATGGATTTGTCATCCGTAATCTTTCGCTTTGATGATGTCGCCATCAACAAGCAGCCCAAAATACATCAAAATATGAAACGATATATAAATTGAAAGCAATTTATAACAACTTATCGCATATTGAAGCAATCGCCTTGAACAAATAAGTGATAAAATAATATTTATAAATAATTCTACATGCTCTTTGCAGTTTGTAGTTTGCATTCGAGAGTTCGAACAATGCGCAAACATCCAAGCGATCCACCACTAAACTAAGTCAACTTAAACGAAGTTAAGCTATCCTAAGCGATTTCTATTTATTCAAAAATCGGCGACTACTGAATGAATGCTTACTTAACGCAATATGAATGAATGAATAATGCGGTGGCAATGCGTAAATGTAAATATTAACAAGCCTCAACGAGATTAGAAACAAGACGAGTATGGTGCATATTGAGAGGAGTCAGGAGTTCACCCAAGCCAAGAAGAACAATGACGCGCGATGTAAGTCGTAAGCGTTAATTTATTCCGAAGTCAAGCAGCATTACGGAGCGGGGCAATGTATGTTCTAATTCAATCAACGCCGCCAGTTGCCGCCGTTGCCTTATCGAAAGCGTTCATCTCGAGGCAACATTATTCTCTTGCGATGCTCCATAATTCTATATTCATCACTTCTTCGACGCATACGCACATTATTCAAAACGAAACGGTTGTTTGACCATGAATTGTGCTGGGATTCACTCCTTTTCTTTCTCCTTCGCGTGATGTCGATTTGAGAGAGAGAAAAAAAAACAATTACGGAGACTCATATTTTATGGTTGAAGATAGTTGGTTGATGACAAAGTTGTATTTTGTAGAGGAACCTGTAGAGCTTTAGCTTTAGTAATGATGCGAGTGGGCAGTGTGCGTGGGTGGACGACAAGCAAACTTCGGAACAACCAAAAACCCATTGCGCACGAATTTCTTCTTCTTCTTCTTCTTCTTCTTCTTCTTTCAGTTGAATTGATTGAAAAGATCCCCAAGAGGAACTTTAAATAATAATTTGAATTTAATAACAACTCCAGTTATGGATTTTGTTAGTTACTAGTTAGTACTTGGTAGTTTTTGAGAATTGAAAGCACTCTGTATAGATCGCGTGCCTACGGTATACCTGTGGCGTTTTTTTTAACATGTTTTTCTTGTTGTAATTTGGTTATTATATCTCTATACGTAGTCGGATTGAAGCAAAGACGATTTCGGACACGCTATACTTTTCAACTTCAACTTTTAACGCATTATTATTAATATACCGCTTACCGCTTTTGACGCCATTTTTTTAAGTTAACGACTGAAACAGTTACCTACAAACCAAAATTGTCTCCGTTTTAATAATATATTTAGTCTTCCACTGCCAATCCAGCGCATATTTTATCTCTCCCAATATTATTAGTAACGTCGGTTAAAGTTCTTCATCATCGTCGTCGAAACAAGATCAGGCCAAGCGGCGAATCATGACGAATCGCAATCGGGCATGCAACAAACACTAAACAAACAACTGTGAAACACGTAGCCAACACCGGCGAGGCAACGGTGTGTTAATAGCTTTGAAGTGAGTACGAAGCCAAGTACGAAGAATCATTCGCTTTTAAACATTTAAACAACACGCGCAAGAGCAAGAGCAAGCGCGAGCGGGAAAAATTGGAGAGAAAGTGCGCAGCCGGCATGCATTAATATCAATCACGAATTATTCCTTAGTCGGTCTTATTGTTAGTCGGTTATTGTTGTTGTTGTTGTTTACGGGGCATCAAACGAAAGGAGGTAGTATCTAGGTTGATTTGTTTTTCGGACAAATGCACTTAATTTCTTCATTCTACGACGCAAGAGTCCATCGGGATGGCGATGAACCGCAAACTCGCGAGCGCGCGTGCATGTGAGGTTTAAATTTAAATCAAATGTCGAAAAGACCGCCCGTCACGTTCATTTCAATGACCTTAAACTTACAAGTACTCAAACGCAATGGGTGGATGCACAACTAGTCCCTCCGTACATTTGCTTACCTTCTATTTCTTTAGCGTATTCGTTAACTAACCAGCGTTTTGTTGGATGGAACAAAACAGAAAGTCGCAAATGTTGGTAATTAATGCCGCATTGATTATCACAAGTGAAAATAACAACACAGTCTCTTCAAGCGCTAAAGATATCCAAGTAATGGAAATTGTTCATTACATCGTTGGCAGAAATAGTCTCGCACACGCCTCACACTACTGTGTGTGACAGTATGATAATTACGGCATGTGCGAGGGCGCATGCAGTACGTTATGCGTTACGCTGCGGCACAAAGTCGTTATGAATGCCCGAGTGACGCCGCCGCTCGACTTCCGTTTTCCTGCCATCGCATTCGTTCGCGAGCGTTGCTTGTTGTTTTTTACGCGAGGCGACGAAATCTACACAAATGTACTACACTGCTGGGTAATTAGAATTTCAATAAAAATCATACAGTGATCATGACCTTGGTCGTCATCTGGTAACGAATTTGTCGTCCATCGTGTTGCATCCGTTCACGTGTTACTTAAATATTTATACATATAAGTACACTCTGGTGACTGGTGGCAGTCGAAAACAGGTGATTTAGCATCGATTACAAAGCTATTTTACATCATTTACTGTCCACCAACGATGCGACAGCCGCTTATAGAAATTACGTAATGCGATAAAAATGATAAGGACAGCTAACATGAGTCAATATATGCACTTTGCGCCAAGGTGCGTCCTGTGTATTGACAGAGTATAAGTGCCTCCTACACGAAACACGCGCATATACGAAACAGCAACTTTACTCGGTACAGATAAAGGATGCGCTGTAGAAATCAATCGTATTTATTATCAGCCATTGCAGTCGATTTTATGGCAAGTGTAGGCTGGCTGTGCCGGCAGAGGATGTGCGCAAATAAATCAGCAACGCGCTAGATTGACTTATAAGCGCGCGCGAAATTGCGTTGGCCAGAAGAAGTGAGATGCTGCTGTTGCTGATGGTAGTGTGGCTGGGATTGCTGTCCATTTGCCATTTAAGTTATTTTTAGTCGCGCGCGCAGAAGTATTCCTCTTCGCCGAAGAAGCGAACGGCAAGCAAGGCGGAGAAAGAGTGGGACGCGCGTGATGTACAGCAGTACGCGCTAAGTAATCGTCTGCGCTCGAACTTGTCTCAATAACAACCAACCAATAGAATTGTTTTTTTTTTCCTTTTGGGCCAAAGCTTAACTAAGCTTAACTATCAGAACTTAACTATCATCTGCAATAGGAAGAAATCGTACTAAACTGTAGGCGCGAAGGAAAAAGTGAGCATCTGCATGCAAATCATTTGAATCGGTCATTTCAACCAGCGCAGACAAAGAACCAACCGACCAGTCCGACTGACACATGGCAGATGCGATGTTTCGCGTAATGTGCGAACGCGCGCGTAGCGGTAATTTGAAAATAATTGCGCGCCACAATTACTTAACGGAGTTGCTGCTTTGGGGCCTGGATCTAGCAAA
>JARJDR010008537.1:0-28453 GCA_030264135.1 Myllaena sp. GC000078 | reverse complement strand
GGGAATGGTGGATACGGTGCGGGGTAGTAACCCGGGAAGGCGGCCGCCGTGGGCGCGACCGGCACCGACGCAGTCATGTAGGTGGTGAGCACGGTAGGTACCACCTTCGTGGAGAAGATGGTCGTATAAGCTGTTTTCGCACCAAAGGTCAGCTTCAAAATCTTGCTGTTTGTCTGCGTAACAATAGTAGTCTGCACAATCGGTGAGGAAGTGACAGCAAACTGCGGTTGTTGCTGCGGGAACAATGGATTTACAGGTACAGGTGGAAGAGGCAATGCTGGCAAGGTGCTGGTCACGTATTCATAATCGGTTTTCGTTACAGTACCCACAATCTTGGATAGAGTGCTCAGAATGGTGTTCTGGCCATTAACCACCGGTATTACGTGAGATTCGTAAATGGTTTCGACTTTGATCACTGGTTTAGAAGCGGTTATAACCTGGCCTTGTTGTTGTAGGCCCGGTGGTGCGGCCGCCGGATTCAACAGACGCAATAAGGCTAGTTGCTGGAGTTGTTCAGGACTCAAGCCCTGAGTGGGAATGCTCTCCATGAAGGGAAGCTTCGGCGTGGTTTGGATTTGTTGTTGCTGTGTCTGTTGTTGTGGTTGTTGGACTTTCTTCAGTTTCAAGTCAGGAATGCGAGATTTATCCACTGAACTCAGGTCAAAGTCGGAGCCAATGTTCGCTAGATCCAAATCACCCGGTAAGACGCGTTTTGGTGCGCTGCCATCATCTTGTTCGTTTTGATCGCCAAACTCCAGTTCGAGATGCAGTTCGGAGCCGGCCTCGTCCAGGTGACTGTTGAACTCGTTCAGGGTCTTGCTGGGGTTGAAGTGGTATGCTTCCATTGGCGGCAAGGTTTTCGTAGCGGTGACCATTCGAGTGACGAGGTAGGTTTGCACTAAGGTGTAGCTGGTGGTATCATTCGGACCATGGATTACTGGCAGGATGTGGGTTTTAAGCATGGTCTGCGTGGTGCTGAAGGTATCCGTGATAGTCTCCAATGGAGGAGTCTCCATATCTGCAGCTAAGTAAATCGGCGGCAGGGTAGCAATACTAGAATCGAGGAAGTTTTGATCCTTGTCATAGTTGCTGGTAGTTGCCAATATGTTCTCGGTGAGTGGTTCAGTTACAGTAGCACCGATTGCAGGTTCACTTGTTGCCTCCAAGCTCTTCTCAAATGTGGAGGTGACTGTTATATAACGTGTGTTCTTCACACTACCAACCTAAATGGTACAAATTCCACAATAACAGAAACAAACTCAAAAAAAATTGCAAAAACCTACTTGGAAGGTGTAAGGTGATTTGATAGTAGCAATCTCATAATAGATATCCTTAAAGTCTGGCGGTGTAGAAATCTCCACCTTGATGGTCTCCAACGGGAACGGTGTATCCAGTTTGTTCTCCGTGGAACTCTCATCATCGACAATCGAAGCCACCGACTCGGAGCCAACCAGCCCATCGATATCATCGGAGCGTGCTTGTGGGGTCACTAAGTCGTTGAGTGCTGGCGACACATCTTGCAGTGTTGGCGGTGTTGCCTCATTCGCATCTTCATCATTGACCTTGCGAATGGTAACGCGCGGCTTGGGTGTAGTCTTGTATTGCCACCGGCCCGGAGAGCGATTCAGCTTAAACTTGTACAGACTGGACGATGAAGCCTGGTTGCTGTCCACCGTTGAGGCTTGAACCTTTGGCTTGTATCCTCTTCGTGTGAAGCCCGATGCATTGTCCGGCGCTGCTGTGCTACTGCGTGCGGCCGCTTGCAGCTTGTTCCTTCGCGAATTGTATCGTTTGCCGGAACCGTAAATGGTTGATGATGAGGGAGAAGAGGGTTGCTCGCTAGAGAGGGGAGAAGAGACAGGGGATATGTGAGACTTGTTGTAGCGACCATATTTCTTGTTCTGGTTGTTGTTGTTGGAAGGAGAAGAGTGACGAGAAGAAGGGTGTGATGTTGTTGCGGTGTGATGCTGTCTGAGTTGAATTATTTACAAGAGCGTGTATTAGTGCCACACATAAAACCACATTGCATGCAAAACGACTATAAATTTTGGAAAATATTCGTTATTATTGCCAATTCAACCCTAACCGAAAAGCACTCGTAGACTAGAATAGTACTTACTTGAAGCTACGCGATTGAGCCTCCCGACTGTTTGGTGTATTCTGTCGGTTCCTAAAAGTCTTCTTTTCCTGAGACCCACTATCCCCATCGTATTCCTCGTATTCCTGCGAGCGATTCTTGAATCTTTTGAAACCGCTTGAACTCGTAGGCTTCCTCGTAGGTTTAATCGCATTCTGCGTCACTTCAGCCACAAGCAAAGATTCGTCATTAATAGCCGCCGCGGGTGTTGGCTCCAAGTGACGATGTTTTTTGCCCAGGGCGGGCGCAGCAGTTTTCAAGATTCTTAGCGTCGGCGAAGGATTGATCTTTTGTTTAGCATTGTAAATGTGGGACGTGCTCTGCAACACTTGCGCATATTTTCCGGAGATAAAAGTGCCAATTACGCTGGTCTCATGCACAGTGGTGACACCATCCTTGACCACGGTCCCTCCCAATTTGGTAACCAACCCTGTTGGGTGTGCGGCATCGGCACGCTTTGTAACCGGAGGGTTACCTATTTTGCCTTTTAGAGTTGAAGCCCGAGGCTTCCCATGTGTTTTAGCACTGGGTTTTAGATTGATCACCTTGTAAGTCTCCTCGACTACCTCTGATGGTTGGCGTGATAGGAAATCGTATTCCGGCTCGCCTATGTTGTTGCCCAGAACCACTGCTGGTTCTGCTTCGGCTTCTTTGATCTCAACAATACTCGAGAACACCGGTTCAACAATGCTTGAACTGGCGGCTTCGTACACTTCAACCTTGCTAGAAATGACTGGTTCTTGCGATTTGGGGTTGGATTCACCAGTAATCACTTCCACTTTCGTTATGACCGAAGGCTGTGGCTTGACATTTTCAACAACTTCTACTTTGGAAGAAATTATTGGTTCTACATTGACCACGCTGGACACATCTTGAAGCACATTGACTTGGGAGGAGATCTCAGGAGGGGTTGATTCGACAACGTGCACTACTGATGAAGGCTGCTTTTTGCTGCTTCCCGTGGATTTCTTCTCGGTTTTACTGGGTTTAATTACAATCGGTGTGGGTGATTCGGCCATGATAACGGTCGTGACGGGTTTGGTTTCGATAACGCTTGGTTTTGGGAGATCTAAGGGTGGAAGGGGAGGTTGAGAAGAGACTTCAATCGGAGCTGGAGGTGTTGCCTCAGCCTCTGTAAAGGTTGCCAACAATGTTGTGAATAGCATTCGCAATTAACTAGGTAATTACCTGGTGCTGGCGAAGCGGGTGCTGCACTTTGCGGCGAGAACACCATCACCGTGTTCCCAATGGTCGTAGTGAAATCCAGGAAGCCATAGACAGTCTGCGTAACTAGTCCTGCAACAGGGGTTGGCACCACCTGCACGGGTTGCACTTGTTGCTGTGCGGGGTTGATGAACACTGGACCTGCTGATCCATTACTTCCTTCAACTGCAAGAAAAAAATGAATGGAACAAATTGCCATCAAGCAGTCATAAACAGTTGTAAAGTTAATGATAGTCGACGCAAAAATTCATGATGCGGGCCACGGGGAATTTCATTAAAACAATTTCAGTTCATTACGGCTAAGAGACGATGGCACGGCGGCGGCAGGCTATGCAAACATTTTTCCTCCGACAAAAGACCCATTCGACCGAAAATGCCTGCGCGAGCGCGCGCGCTGTACGTGCGACATCACTGTCATCATTTCTTCCCCGCTCCCCTCCAGCATACAAGAGTAGTGTATTATTAAAATTATAAATCACGCTGCGATTCAAGTTGGCGTTTTGCATGGCTTGAGCACACTGCCAACTTCGTGCCGACGGAGAAAATAAGAGTTAGAATTGGGTATGGACGGCGTTGGCAAGCCAAGTGAATGAAAGAAGAGAATTTAATTAACGATTCCGCCACGCGGGCGCGATGAGGGTAGATGAGAAAAGATGAGATGAGATGCAGAGTGACTGCAGAAAGGTGAGCTAAAACGAGGCGATAGAGGTGATATATTAACGGGTGAGTTGAACAAAATTCTTCTTAGACTATTCTAGATTTTAATTGCGCTCCTTTTCGTCCTATTTATGTTGCCATTACGCATTTGAATTTAATCAGTCGCACGAGGTATTTATTTAATTGTCAAAGGCAGATTTTATGAAAATCTACACTAAAAACCATTAAATTTATAAAGTTTGAATTGGATTTGTTGCAGTAGTCACTTTTAGCAATCTCTTCATTTGTGATATTGTTGGAGAATTAAATTTACCTTTTATTTCAACCTGAGTGCGGTTTTAATTGGTCGGTGTTAAGTAAGAATAATGTACGCACGTGCAGTGTCCACATCAATTAATCTTATAAGTAATGCGATTCGACGTGTTGCAAAGCGCGCAAATCTTTCCAATTCGTTGCGCATGCGTTCACTACTGCAAACTAGTACTTAACAGATTACACTCTTGCGCCTTAATGACTTTGAACATGCTCGACACGTGCTCGACAATCGTTTGTGAATAAGTTGTCACATCGTAAGATATTAATCTTGACATATAAATAGAATTTGTCACACATAACATGCAGATGAAAATAATTTTATTCGGTAAAGAACATTTTATAAAATATTTTATTAAATTTTATCAACCAACATTATACGAACAAGATTTATGACAAATAACAATTGAAGTGGATATACAATGTAGTCATATAAACGATTCCGTCATTTGAATTTTCCGGTCCACTGCATCAACAAGAGCAGTAGTATTTCGAGTGCATAGCAATCGTCTTTCCGTATCGCACCAATGATTTTACGAATCGCAATAAATCACTCTATAGCTCGCAATATCATTTTACATTTATATTCGCGTGTAAATGAAAATTCACGAAAATGAAATGTCCGCCGTTAAATTGAAACAATTCCTGGCATAAATAACTACAATGCACCCATACCTTTCAAACTTCACGCGTTTCGAAATTAATTACCTGCCAGAGTGAAAGAAATAATTCAGTGCGGCATGATTGACACGCAATTAACATAATTCTGATCGCAATAAAGACATTAATCACACAGTCGCGTCGACGCGTTTTCCATCTCTCATTAAATTTGACACATTTTAGAGATTCCATTCGATCAGCTAGTTTTCAACTCGCACCATTATCTGAACGCGTGAAATTGGCGTTAAATTCGGCTAGTCTCTTCCATTCGTCTCTGTGCGCAAATTAAATGATATTTCGTTTCATTTCATATTCGGCTCGCTGTCTTGTACACTTCGATCTCTCGGCTCCATTTCGAAGCGCAAGGAATATATTATTAAATTTTGCGCCAACGCTCCAGAGAGCACGCTTATATTTGTCGCGCGCTTTAAATCGGCGCAGACACGCCGGCTGAATTCTTAATTTCCTTTTCATTACACTTCGTTCGTTACCCTACGTACCAACAAACGTACAGTGTGTATATCCTACTTCTTTGCTGGCGCGCCTTATTTTTCCTGCTGTTTCGTTTCGACGGCGGCGATACACAGAGTGTTTTCGTTTGTTGTCGTCGCGTCGCGTCGGCGAGAGGCGTAAATGGATTAGGAAAATCTATCACGGGCCGGAAATGAACGGCGGAAAGGTAGAAACGCCATCAGCACGACGCGCAGAAACATTTTGTATAAAATCTCGTTATCGGTGTGGCGCGGCGGCGGGCAGGCAAGCAGGAGACGTCGCCTTCCAAACACATTATATCTTTTAACGAAATTGAGTAATTCCATTAAGGATGCGCCCGCCGCGCAGGACGACTATTACGGGCGATGCTGCGCGCAACGCCGCGCCGTGCGGCGTGTTATAAACCGGATGACAGATAACCGGATGCGCTTTTATTACATTGCTTGAAAGTGTGTGGAATATTAATCGAAATCGTGTTTTTTTTTTCAACTCTGTGCTGGCGCAGCAGGGCGGAAATATGCCTGCCCGGTATTATGGGAAATCCTTGTTAATAAACATCAATAATCCAATAGTTTCGTAAAGTTTCTGATTACGGTGCTTCACACGCGCATATGCGCAACGGGCCCATTATGCATAGTTTTCGGTGGTAAAGTTTCCAAGTAAGGAGCTGCCTGATGCCTACTACTTTGAATAAGATTCAAGAAACAAGAAACACGTAACAAGAAACATGCATACACATAGAGGCAACTCGGTCGGTGGGTGGGCGGGCAAGCAGGAAGGTGGTGTAGTGTATAGGTTCTGTGAGCGTGGAATATGTTGTGTTGTTGAAATAGGCGGAAGTGCGCGTCGAGCGGAAGGTAGCGAGTCGGGCGTCGAAGGGAAGCATACCTCCCCGCCGGGCATCAAACAACCAACGTGCGAAAAACCATCACGCCTCAAAAGCAACCGTGCAGGGGTGGAAATGGAATGGGGCGCTTGCCAAAAACTATCGGCAAATTGAAAATATATCTCTCACACATAAGCGCAAGTGTCAATATTAGCGACAACATGACGGATAGGAATTTAGCACGTGCGTATCACTCACCTACATTAATGACTTACGGCTTTGCATTATCCTACGCAAACAGATAGCTACCTAAGAGGCGTGTTTACACTATAAACCCGCCCGGTTAATAATTGATATGGATGCGAAGCAAACTCGCCTAATCACCGTGTCAAAGATGATATTTTCGTTAAGTTGCATAGCCGTGAATCGATGAAACAGCAAAGCGAATGAGTTTATTGTAATAAGCAGCCGGAAAACAAGGAATAGCACTATACACATGCTATCATCCCATTCGCGACGCAGTTGTGGACTTTCTTCTTTCAAAGGAGTTCATGCAAGCATGCGGACGATAAAGTGGAACTGAGGAAAACTCCCGAGTATATCATGTGTAGTGGAATATAAGGTGGAAAGCGAAAAAGGACGGCGGATAGGCATTCGAGCGTGCGCTCAGGAAACGCAAAAGTTATGATTCATTGCGAGTTTTTCGCAGGCGTCTTCTTTTTCGGCTGCCTGCTTCTCGCCCGCGCTTGTTGCCGAAGTACACGACACGTGCGCGTTGCAAGGAGTGAGGAGTTTTCCGATGATCGACTTCCACTCTTTCCCCCTTTCTTTTTTCTCGTGCTGTGCCTGTTAGCTGAGCCCACCCCGTCGTTCGCATTATTGCTTAGTCGTTTGGATCGGTTCGCAAGGTGCTTCACGGCACGATGTGAACTTTCTTCTTTAAATTGAGCTCACAATCATCTACCAAATGTCCCACATACTTATACCTTTCTAATAAAAATGTTCTTATTTTATATAAATATTTTCTTGATTGTCCTCGTGGCACATTTTATTCTGTTGACAATTTGCTGCAATTCAAGGGATGTTTTCGAAACGCACTGTCGATGCGCGGAACAATAAAACGGATGGGCACTCCGTGAAAATGATGCTTAGTTGAAAACCGATCGCGCAGTTGTTGTATTTCATAAAGCCTGGAACTTTTATTTGATTTCGGGCGCACTTAGGCGATAGCCGGGCGGACCGAACGAAGGGAACAGCAACGATGTCAAGAGTACTTTAACTACATGTGAACGTCCTCGTCGCTCGCTTGCGCTTTTTCGTTATGAGAATTGTTCAATTTTACGCGACGCCAGAATGTCCAGCTTGCAGAGAGAGAGGATGGAATAATGCACAATAATCGTTAAAGTGGCGGACAAATTTCAAAAAGCTAATAAGCGAGCTTAACTCGCGACTTTATTACATGTTCATCGTTGCAACATGTTCCAGCAATTTCATTCGCTTTTTTTTTTGGTTGGTGCAGCCAGAAAGATTTTCGCATTATTCAATTTAATCACCAAGTTTCGCATCACCGCCAAAATCCATCGATAACAACCGCTCCCCGTCGCCGCCGTCGTCGCATAATAATAAATCACCGATAATTGCATTTTGTCTATCGAACTACCCGCGCGCGCTCGCGCCTTGCGATGGTGTTTGTGCTTGTGCCCGTCACCTTCTTCGCATGGCAAGAGTGAGCGTGTGCTTTACTTGACTTTGACGCAAAGCAACCGCGCCGTGCGCACATGCATTTGCATTTTGCACTCGGAATCGATACCAGCAGCTCCGGCGTCGGCGTCGTCGTCGTCTCAGAAGACGATGATTTATTTCGCAAACTTTTAGCACTCACGTTTCATTCTTTTGTCGTTCACGGCTGAAGAACTCGTGGATTTCGGTTCGATTACTTGGAAATTACGAAAGTTGCCGTTTACGAATTGACCATGCAATTCAAATTCGGGAGTTTGCGCAAATTTATACAAAACTCACATCTTGATTGTTACATTTAGTGGCTACGCATGTGATTGAAAATATTTTTGCTTTGCTCGTTTTGCACTCGTCGTTTGCATTAAGTGAAAGAATCTATCAATCAATTCGAAACGTCGCGTCGCGGCGCTATATTAATCACGCTGAAATATGGCTTTGCGGCTCAACGCCGCTCCCTTTGCATAAGAAAGTCTCTTACAGTCTTACAGTTTCAAAAACACTTTTGTCGGCGCCTATCTGCAGACGTTTTCGGTATTTTGATCTTTAAAATTTCGTTTCGTGCGCGTGAGAGGAAAAGCGAAAAGGGAATGCGCGCGTGGGGAGGGATGGAAACAGCGGTGACATCGTACTGGCACGGCGAAGGGGACGACGGTAATCATGCACCGGGGAGTTGATATAACTTATGAAAAATGCAAAGTGCGTCTATCGCCAGCGCTGCGACGCATTTATTTGATGGAACGCGCACCCTACACGACCCACTCGCTATTTTAATAACCATCTATTTTTCATATGCTAAATAATGATAATGTCACACGGCGATTTCGATGATTAAATTCCACTGTTTCACCTAAAGTTGTTGTTGACCGGGGAAGGGCGGAGGAGCTGGGGCTATTCCCAGTGCATTATCCTTGATCCTGGCGACTCTAAGCCGGCCGGTTTCACACCAGCGCGTAAATGAACATGCACTCCGGATGCGTTTATGCATTTAAACATTGTGCGAGTGGGCGGAGTGGTTTGAACTGGGGGGTAGAAAGGGGGAAAGCACTCGGGGATTATCCGTACTGGCGCGCAGATGTATAATGCATGCGCAAATTGCATCTTGGTTGCTTCATTTCCACATACAATTTGCAACACACAGGCGGACGGCTCCGGCGCAATAATTGCGTTGCCCCAAGCAAGGATAAAGCAGCTAAAAAAATTCCTATCGCTCACCGCCATGTGTCACCTCCTTGCCAAGGAAACTATTATCATTATGCAAATATCCTTGGACAATACAGTATCGTCCTAATACTATAACCCATAATTAATAACATAGCAAAAAGTGTTGTTTTGATTATTTTTTGGATTTAAATTTGATTTGGATCCCAATTTCATGTGGAAATCATATTTTGTTATTTTAATAGATTCAAGTCTGCAAATGACATTAGTAAAACCGTATATGCAATAACACGGTCCGCATGTATACGAAAATGAACTATAAGTCTTCGACACGACGCGACGCCGCGCCGACTCGACGCTCTGTCGTCGACTGGGTTGGGGTGAGTAGAGGCGCCGGGCGCGCGCACACATGCAGCCACTCCCTATCGCCGCCGCCACCGCCGCCGCCAGCAAGCAACTGTGTGACAAATGAGATGCAACTGAGACACATATATGTTGCCGCCCGTCGGCGCGCCGCACAAAGACTAATGGCTTTAATATAGCCACGCCGCTGGAACAATGAGTCATTGCCACTTCGGGGCGCGCTCTCCAACATCACTCGCTCTCATCGTCGTCATAAACGCGCGCCATCGCTGTCGCCTTGCGCTCCCCCCACACACATCCACGCATGCATGCATTCAACGCCGACAGTAAAATGTAGATTTTACGATACGCTTTTATCTTTCGTCCTTTGGGCGTTGACTACATTTTTCGAAGCTACCTTTAGGTTATTATAAAATTGCATGCTGGAATTAGTGGCATGACAGCAACAATTTGTTTCGAAAATATGCGAGAAGCAAATGTGTCATAGAGGGGAAGAGTGGAGTTGACATCCTGACGGTAGGTAAGTGGGAAACGGGGGTGGTTGCACGCTGTTGACAGCGTTATCGAAGCCGTTGTCGCAACCCCATGCTGCTCTCATCGCTCCGCTCGTGCGTCGTACCTCGGCTGCGCGTCACAGGAGATATGTGAATTTGCTAATCATATTATTCCCAATTATCATTTGATTTGTTGATGCTATTAATCTTCAAGATTTAATTTTCCGCTCTGCGAATCCTATATCGTATTTCCTATATCCCACATCGTATTATCGGGCTCGCTTATTACTAAATTCCCCATTCGACGATTTCGTATTCTTATCCGCCCAACAAATAAATACGTGAGATGAATTTCCTTTTGTTTGGCAGTGGAAATTATTAATTTCCTAAATTGATTTTCATTTCATAACATATCCTGTTTCATATCATGGTTTATTCCTGTTTTTTTCAATTAAAAAATGTAATTCTTCCTATAAATTGAAATAAAAATCCAATACTTATATGTATAGGCAAATCCTTAAGTTTACGCAATCTGGTTAAAACTCCGGCAATCTTGTACCTCTCCGCTTCTCCGCCACGCACATCATGATGAGAAAACCCGTCGGCAGTAGGGGTTGCGCCGCCGACGCCGCCGGTGGTGGAAGCATCGCGCGTAAGTGTTCCGCACTGGCGGCCAACAAGATCCACCGTCACCTTCCTCCGCACGTCGCCGTCGGTCGGCGTCGGTCGGCCGCCACCACCACCACCGCCGCCGCCGTCTGTATTTAATTTATGGCGCACCACCTTCATGTCAGACGCGCAGAATTATTGCTGGCGCTATCGGCTCACGCGCTTGCGCCCACCCGCGCCGAGGAGGAAACGAAGGCGGTTTGCCGGCTGTGGCTCATCGCCGCATAATGATTTGTGACGCAGCGGAGCGCGACATCCACCAGCCACCCACCCAAGCGGACCTGGACGTCCTCTCCCTCAGCGTCTACCCCGCCACGTTCCCTGACGTCAAATTGAGGATATATAACGGATATGATGTGTATCTATTTTTCCAGCGCAAGATTCAAAATGAAAGGGTTTTTGGTAATCGCATTATATATAAGAATTTTAACACATTCTCCCTGCGAAAAAAAAAAGCCGGAAAAAGAAGGAAACTGGTAAAAAAGACATTGATTAAGTTGCCAAAGCAGCCGCAATCTGCGCGTTTTGGGTGGAAACTCTTTATGCATTAGGATAGAAGGTGGTTGGCGCCCGCACAAAACGACATATCCGCGGCAATGGTGGTGGCGACGACGCGGCGCGAACAAGTCGACCAGAAAAAAGAATTTACATATAAATGGAATCAATATGAGCGGGGTGCGCCCGTGCATCGGGGCGGCCGGGGCCGGGGCCCAGGCATTATTACGCTCTTAACAAGCGCACTTTGTTTTATTTTTCTCGCAAAGCCCGGCCGCGCGCCAAACTCGTAACGGATAACAACTTTCGTGGCTCGCTCAAGGATAACGCTCACCAACCACCCGCCCAACACAAACGCATATACACTTCTTCCCTACTGGCTGGTACTTTGCAATCGTTGTTTGCCACCAGCCAGTGCTTGAAGAAAATTCAAGATCATAATTTCGACACTTTTGCACGTCGGTAATTAAATTTCATTTACATTTGAGGGTTGGAGTGCCGGTGCGCAAAACGATAACGACACCCGTCGGTGCCCGTCGGCGTGTGCTGCAGCAGCCATTAGAAGATTTAAAAATCCTTTACATCGCACCGCACCAAACCTGGAGATGAAAAGAATGCGTGAAACAATACAATGAGCGCGTCGGTAGGCGGAAGGAAAAGATGGAAGAAAACGAGACGCTTCCAACTCCAGCTATTATTGAAGTGTGCTGCTGCTGCTTCTGTTCCATCTCCTCCGGCTCCCCACCGGCATTATTATAATCCGGTATTCGGCGCACGTTCGCGACATCATTACCTAAAAGGGAGCAGCAGCAGCAGCAGCAGGAGCACGCCCTAGCAACTTTTCCGTCTTGTTTTCCATCGCTCCATCGCCGCCGGCGCACGACATGCTCACACACACGTGCGCATTGATACACGTAAATAGGAAAATAATAGAGCATGAAAAGCGTCTCGAATCGTGCCGATAATGCCCGCACACGCGAATCCCACCCAACCGTTGCGCATCTGCATGGCGGATGAGCGACAAAGGTTTTGTGTAATGGAAGTTCAATTACACGCCCGCTTCTCGTTTTTTCTTTTACGGCTCACGCGCCCAGACGAAATCCGGCGTAAAAGATGAGTTTTTCATGGTGCACATGTTGATTATTTTTCCTCGAATTGCCATCGCAAAGAAGCGGTTTGTTGATTTATTTTACATTCATTGTGGAAAATAAATATTTTTTGTGGGGGATGTGCGTGTTCGATCCGCAGAACAAGTAATATTAATTAACTACTCGTGTTCGGTTTAAAAATTCAACAATTATAAATTTATGTTGACTGCCGCCATCAAATTGTTTGATTATGACCGATTAATATTTGATAGCGCACGGAATAAGCACCAGTTTATAATAAATGTATGAGTTTCTTAATTGTTTATACGTCAGCGTTTGCGAATGAAATATTTAATAATCACTTACCTATTAGGCGCGCTAATAATATATGCTAGGAGTTCCTTTATTACCGTTGCCTTGTTAGAAACAAAACCATAATTAACATTTAGACAAAGATATTATCGACCAACTATTGGAAACGTCGGCGTGCCTGACATATTGCACAAAAGTGCATGTAAATTTTATGTGACGCATGGACTTTTGTGGGCCGCTGCATGGCTAATGCACTAACTAATCGAACAAGTGATCGTACGTTATTCGTTGTTACGTTGCTACGTGTAACTGAAAACGATTCGATGCACGCTCACGCACGCGCGCAATTAGTCATTGCTTGTCGGTACGCATGCACAACATGCGTATCAGCATGCATAATCTCACCTTGAGTCTCAACTGCGTGATTATAACCTTCATTTACTTTGCATTTTCCACAAAGATTGCGAAAAAATGATTTACGGTATTGATCACAAAATGTGCTCGTTTAAAATGTGAAATTTAATTATTATCCTTACGAGTTTCCACCATGTGTGACCTATTTCAAGGGGAGTTTTCTTATTTCACTGTAGATACAAACCACGATTTCAATTAATTCACCATTGTACGCCGCCGCTGGCTGGCACAAAATATTAATCGTCACATGACGAAGGGAGGCGGCCGGCGGCACTCGCGTCCATTAATAATCGCTTCGTGACGTTGCCGTTTTTCGATTTACTCCGCCTGGTGGTGGTCGACCGGTGGGCGCGCTATTTCATGATGACTTTCTCGCTTTCCCTCCCACGTGTGTTTTACTTTTCGCGCACACACCCCATTTTTCTGTGCAATTGTATTTTATCGTCGACGTTTTACGTCCACTTGAATCATTTAATACGCGCATAATAAATTCAATAATTCATTACAAGCCACCGCTTCTGAGGGTGGGTGGAGGTGCATAAAGCCACTGGCCATCATGGGGGTTGGCAAAGGTACATTTACATGCACGGCATGCCCTCTTTCCACCCCCTGCATGCGCTGCAGTGGCAGCGTTTTCATTTTCATTTTCATTTCACGGCACGGCAAACCCGCCCCCGTTGCTGTGTGGTGGTTTGCTGTGGGCTTTCATGCTTATGTGCATGCTTGGCACTGCAGCCGGGTGGTGATTTATCGACGTTGCGCACGCCGCCCCCCAACGTCCAAGGATGTTTTATATACGACTGCAGCAAAGCGGGCGGTGGCACGGCTTGACGGACATCGTACAAAACGCCATGCATTGGTCGCTCGGGCTACCTACCCTTAACGCATCGCCCGTCTCGAATGCGTCCGTCCAACTATTTTATTCTCAAATTTGAGTTCATTCATCAAACTTCCAGTCAGCGCTCTCTTCATTACCATACTCGGGACGGATTCGATTTGTCCTGCAGTTTGTAATTACAAGTCCACACTCGCGGAATGCTTCTGAATAGGTTTTATTATTCCACCTGCGTGTAATGCTCCCCTTTGAGACGAATATTAATTAAGAAAGATCACATGCTCCCCGAATGCATTAGGTACGTAATTATCCTTGGATGCCATGCCGGGGTCATGAGAGAAAGTGGTCAATTTGACCCTTTGCCGCGTGGAGCAATCACTCCGCCAATAAACACTATCAAAGAGCACTAATTTATTGCCGGGTCGATGCTACCTTACACCCCATTGCGCACCCCACACATAAGACGACGAAGATGATTTATTTATGTCCCACCTGAAGTTTAAACGCTTCATCGGCCCTGGCAAACGAAATTATGCCCCGCCGAACAAAACCATAACCAGGCAACCCCTCCATCTGCAAGTTCCAGTATTAATTGGGGTTGAATAATTATATTAGTCGCGCGCGCGGTTGCGCGTTTATATAATGTGCGCATAATTGATGGCGCGTCGCATGTTTGGCGGCCAATTTCCGGAAGAAACGCAAACGTTTTGATAGTCGAAATAATTTATTTGGATTCTTTCGTTCATGCCCGTGGTGCTGCCATGAGGGTGCTGGTATTCATCACCGCCAACCTATTAATACGTTAATTAGAATTTGCGGGTTGGAAACGCTCATATTCGCATAACTATACCAAAACCGAATAGATGACGAAATGAATGAATGAATGAATGAATACGGAGAAGGGACGGCAATGAATGTATACTTGCTTGTCGAGGGTGGAGGGTCGCGGCCGAAGAATGTATTGAATGTAATAATGGTGGAATGTTTGTGCAGCACTCCAATTCTGCGCGTACGAAGAAATAGACGTGGACGACGAATGCCTCGGCTCCAGCGGAGGGGTGCGCCATTCAATTTATAATATTGCGGCCGAGATGCAAGCAACGGGTTTTGAGGTTTGACAAATTAATTACGCGCTCGATTTAACTGCGAATATGCCCGGGCATTGAATATGCAATTAAGTGCATATAACAATGTTGCGGTGGCGCTTTGAGGATTACGGTTGGTATTTAAATTTCGTGAAACAGGGGTAGGAGGTGTGAGCGGGTGATCGATCGTCCTCGCTTGACCCTTATCAAGTGTCTGCGTGGTTGCTTTGGATGGCGGCGTCGTCGGCGTCGGTCGGCGAACATTAAAAAACATTAAAAATTTACCGAAGCGACGCGTCGCGATGCCCCGCCCGTAGATACATTAACGCATTCGATCGCCAGGAAAGTTAATGTCCTCGCACGGATGGACACGCCAGAGGACACACAACGGTTGGTTATTTCCGCTTGGTGGCATCTCATTTTCGATCGACGTCTAGTCTACCCCAACAATCGCCGACGTCGTCGTCTAATGGATGGGAAAAGAAATTCTACACGCCACTCCCCGCTCGCCGCGTGTTATAACACTAAACATGGCAATGCAATGACGGCGCGAGTTTTCGTTTTTCTTTCTTGGCGACATCATAATTATGACGTTGACATGATGAGTAAGTATAAAATTCACAGAAGCAGCTATAATTAAATGCTCAACGTTTTAATTATAGGAAGAAAAGCAAAGAGGATAATTATAGATGGTTCGTTATAGAAACGGAATATTTCATTATCGTTTTATGAGAGCAAGTTGGTCTTGCGACACGTAAACAATTTTGCAGCGAAGCAAAACAAAATGCGGAAGGTATTTAGAAATATTAAGTTTCAACCGCCGATGACGGTAGGGAAAGCTTTAATGGACTTAGCGGAGATTTTCCGGCGGCGAAGGAGGAAGAAAAAAACCGGAGCGCACGCACGCTTCACGCGTCCTCGCCTCCGTTTTCCATCCACCGCCATCGACATTCGCCCGTTCGAGGCCGTTTGTTTTATGCCCGTCGCGCGACGTTGACGCGAAAGATGGTGCAGCGCGCCAATTCGTGGGCGGGTTGGGTGCGTTTGCGTTCTTCCTAACTCGATTTTCCAGGAGCGCATCCTGGCGCAGTTACGGAAGCACGCAAAAGAAGGTGTGTAGTTCTTCAATATGCGGACGTGTGTGTTTGGAACACTCGGCACGTAGAAACAACGTCGAACGAAGAAGAAGAAGAAGACGATGTAGGCGACGAAGAAGTAGAAGTAGCAGAAGTTGTGAGCGGCACAAAGTGGCTACACTCGCGCGAGGAAAAAGTGTTATTTTCTTCTTTGCACTAGTTGAAATTTATCTCGTTGCGCGGCGTAAACTTTGGCGCAGTTCTACGCTCTTGCGCCACCCGCAAGAAACCTGCAAGAGCATGCGTGAGAGGTCAGAAGCACACGGCGAAACTTTACTTTACACACAGCCGCTAATGAATTCCTCTTTTATTGAGCCGTGGAAAATTTCGGCCGTTTGCAAACTGATTTCTAAACACATTTTCTTTTCCACCAAACGCGAGTGCAAAGACATGGTTTGATATGGTATTTTATGACAAATTGCCGGAGTGATTTCGCTTTCGCTTCGGCGAAATGCAAACGCGTCCGGAAAAAGGCGGAATATAAGTTGACAGATTGTTTACTAGAACAATATTCTCGCTGATCTCAGCGCAGTGGGCGTAGGATTGGGCGGGAGGATGTAGGGATGCGGCGCCGCCACTCAGTTTCTGCCCTCGGGCGGTTAACGCAAACGTCGATAAATTCCAGCATACAAACGGCGCGGCGCGCGGCGGAGATTTTTCCATCTCGAATGTCCGGCTCCGGCGCACTATTGCTCGTGACGTTTTCATGAGAAATTTATAACAATTCGCATGCGTCCGCGTTTTATTTCGTCGTTTTTCGGATGCCCATTTTCGCACACAATGATTGCCTGCGAGGCAAGTTTTTCTCCGACCGCTCGTCGTTTCAAGGCGGAGGAAAACAAGCTTTGTTTGGGTAGTTTTCCTTTTTTCACTTCGAAGAAATCGGAAATTCCTATTCTAGTTTCATAATTTTACCATATTTTTAAACGTTTTGAAAATAATTCGTATATTTTTATTTAAATAAAGCTCTGGAACATATAAAGGGATTATGTTAAATCAGTAAATCATATGGTTATAAATTAGATTAAGCTATTATAATAATAAACGCTTTAATATTTATTTGCCATTAAATAAGACAATTAATGGGACAACGCGAATGACATTTCATTATAGCGGTTGCGCTTTACGACTAGAACTAATTGCACGAGTGTTCATTTTTCGTAGTTCAATAACATCATGAGTAACTAGTTTTATTAACGTCATAAACTGCATAACGGATTCGTTTAAAATCAATCAATTTTACCAATAAAATTCTTTTCTAACGCTGATACTCGTACTGCTGCATTTATTACGAAATAAATCAAAGACAAACCTTAATTTCATGGCTTATTTTATACCATTGGAATTATTAAACTCCCCGTAAAGTGCTTTGGGGTATTTTGATACTGTTTTGTGCATCGGAAAAGTTCTGGACCCAAATCAAAAAATTGCTACATATCGTCAAGCAAAAAATTGACCGATTGCTGTTGGATTTGATTAAGGTTCATATCCAAATAACGGCCGTCGAAATGACTAATGCACGTGCCGGCCTGGTGAGGTCGAGAAAATCTAAAATCGGTTGTCCAGCGGATAGACTGACGCGCGGACCGGAGTGGAAGTTAATGATAAAAAGCTGGACGGTACCCGCCTGCTGGCTCCTTCGACGTCGACGACGCGAAACGTCTCGTGCGTTTGACAGCGGATAATCGAACCTTCGTTATATATCGCAGGCCAATACACACAACACAGCACATTCAACTTGCTCGCACATCCGAATCGGGAGCGTTTTCTGCAGTAGTTTTGTACAATGTTGCTTATCCCTCTCAATCGGTCGCGCGCACATTTTCGATATGGTTTGATAAAAGCCGCACGGGACAAAAACCCACCAAAAATTAATCCAAATCGAGCCGATCAGTAATTGATCTATATTGTGAACGATGTCCCCATCGAGTGTATAACTTTCGATTGTATGTACACGGGAACCCTTTTGCCTTATCCGCGCTGATCCTTGATCTCCCCCTTTTCCGCCGACTAGCGCCAACCGTTAGGGGAGGAAAAATAAGCGAACACTCCGCGAGCGCTCCGGAAGCTCGGAAAATGGAAGGAATTAGGGTTCGGCGAACAAAACTACTACATTCTCGGAGCGGATTTTGTTGTAGATTGGACGCGCCGGACGCCAGCGGGCAGGAATTAAAAATAAGCAATTTAGATCGGAAATATTGATAAAACTAACTGGCGCGGCGGCGCGCGGCGGCTGTTATCTGAAACAAACTGCAACACAACGAAAACTATTCCCGGCGCCGCCGCCGGCACTCGCGAAAAATTGCATGAAAAGTTAAATTTGATGGAAACTTAATCTAATTTATTGCCAGATTTCTACCTGCTGGCTGAGGGGCGGGGAATACTGGGATATAAGGGAGAGAGTGAGTAAAAATTCAATTAGCCACAGTTTTTGCGCTACATTCCCATTAGCATTCGGCCAGCTGCCTCGTTGTTAAATACAGCGCCAGTTCCATGGAGATAATACCCATATCTGCAGCGGAAAAAATGCTCACTATTCAAGCGCGCCAAAACCCACCCCGTTGCGTGTACTAATGGTAACAACATTAGTAGAGCGTTGCGGTCGCCGTCTCGTTATTGAGGCTAAATTAATTTCTGTTTACTACAAATGTATGCACGATATGCGCATCCGAAATAAATTTTTCCGGCCTTTTCTCCCTTCACGTCGGCTTCGGCTGTAATTACGCAGAAATTTGTTTTCCTCCTTCCTCCCATCCCCCGCCACTCTCGCCCGGCAATCATTGGTCGGGGAAAAAGGGTCAGAGGAGTGTTATCTCATCGCCGATTCCATTGCGCCCATTAAAGCGCGACCGAGCGCACATTAAAAAACCGAAGCTGGCGTTTTTTTTTTGCCCGCGGACTACGGTGGGACTAATTATAGCATTTTGCTCCCGTAAACACACGGCGCCGTCTTGATTTATAAATAGCAATTTTGCTTCTTTTAATATATGCTCTGCGCGGCGCGCGCGCGGGCGGGCGATGTGTATAAAACCAAACTGAGCGTGAAACAATGAGGGTGTTGTTTGCAGGATGCGCCGCAGCAGTGTATGTGCGATTCAATCGAGTTTCGCGCAGCGCCCCGCCGCTTATTCATTTGTAACATTTGCGCATGCATAAATGCGCAAAAACAAGCGCGTCGATCTTGCGTAACATTTGCGTCCGACTGGACCATGGCGCTCGCCCATTAAACTTTGCAAACATGCCCTTCGCGCGCAGGCTTTTGTTTGCTGGCTAGGGCGATAACAAATTGGTCGCGGTTTAAATAATTCCCATTCGCAAAAACTAATAAAACTTCATTTATAATCCGCTGGTTGGGTGGAGTTTAAAAATTAACTCGTTTTGTGTGTGGTCAATAAAGAAAGGGCCTTTTTTTGCACGCGCGTGCGAGAACCCTCTTGATTTATACCGCCATTCAGCCCTAATTGAATACATTTTAATTCGTTTCCACCGTGATGGCTGATGTTTACCTTTATTGTTATAGTCGCCCAGAATCGTACGTTGCCCTCGAGCCCATGAAAAAGAGTATTATACGGTGTGCGCCTGTGGTCGATTGCAAGAGTGGGGAAATTACACACTCGCCCACCACCCCGCGAACAGCGCATGCAGGATGGACGCGAGTTCGCGAATTCGCCTTCACTTTGCCATTGCATAGAATCGCGTGTATAATGGCCCCGCGCTGCTCTTCGGCGGCTTTTATTGGGTAATAATTTGCGGACGGATTAGTGTATTGCTTGTTTGGGGAGAGTTTTATGTTTTTGTTTCCGGCTGGTGGATTTATAGCGCCGCATCGCGGCTGCTCGCCGCAAAAGGACCGTTACAATCCTTAGAAAATCGATGTTTGTGTTAATAAGGACCGCAAAATTGTTTTCAATGCATAATAATTCCATGAACTTGATAGGATCACATCGAATTTGTTCCTTGGCGAAAAAATTGCTAAATCAGTCGTTTTTATAATTTATTCACCAGAGTAATGTTGCTTTCCATCCTTGCTACGGCCGCAAATTTCGCTTTTCTTGCACAATTGAAAAACCACCCTTCGGGCATATTTTCCTAAAAGACTCGTGCTTCGTGCTTAATAAGACCTTTTCATACGACTGATTGCTTTACATTGTTATGCAATCATTTCCAATCTTACATATATTATTGGAAGAAAACAAACGTCGCGGCGCCAGAGCAAAAATCAAGCCGTGTTCCACCTGAAATTGGCGCATGAAAGCAATTGATTTTCGTCGTTTTACGACCGTCGTTTAACGGCAAATTAAATTTCGGGCGCAAGAAGCAAACTAATATTTCCATGTCGGCCGCCTAAACGATTGCGGCGCGCGGCGCGGCCTAATTAATATGCACCGTAATTTGTTCCACTAATACGCTATTAGCGGCGCAAGCGGACCGTAATTAAATTTTGAGACTGGCGACGATTTTTTTGCGCATTACCCGGCCAACAATTTCCTATATTTTTCACGCGCTGCACACACACACAGAATTTCGTAACCGCACTTTGCGCAAGAGAGCGTTCTCTCTCATCGTTTTATTTCTGACTTTTTATAACATCCTCCTCGCCATTTTTTGTCGCGCCCGCCCGCGCGCTAAGTGGTCGGTTTCGACGTTGGAATAAAGAGCCATGGAACGCGTTTTTTTTATTTCTGGAAGCGCTCTTTGGCAGCGTACGTGCGTGCGCCGTATCTCCAACTTTGCCTGATTTATGCACAATAACGTATTCAGCGTGCATAAAGTTTGGCGTTCACAAATTTTTGGTGATTTGACAATATTCCGAATGGCTTTTATGTCGCGCCTCGAGCGGATGTGTTTACATTGCTTGCTTGCTTGCGGCGGCGCAAATTTCGTTAAATTTGCACGTCGCCGACTTCTTTTAATGCCGTTTTATTCGCACCAGATTGATGTTTGCTTAACATTTTCCTCTCTTCCGTCAAGTATACGAGTACGAGTATGTTTGTATGTGATTCGATTATATACTACATTTCTAATAACTCGTAAAGTAACAGTTTTTCGTGGCGCTCAACTCGGATAATTCGATTGAAGCACATCAAACGTTATGCTTTTTTTCCTTCCTCCTGCAACTGTTAAAAGTTGCCCGCGACCCTCTTTAATGGGCCCGAAATTGCAAACGCCCTCGTTCAGAGTGCGCTTTTTATCGTTGCTAAGCACGACTGAAGGAATGCAAAAAAAGCGGGACGCCTGCTAACTTTCGACTCGGGCGTCTCATAATAAATGGTTATTGAATATGCCCCGACAGCTAAACCGCACCCGCACGCGAAATTGCATTGTAGCACACAACCCGGGGAGCCATGCATGCAGCAAAGAAGGTGTGTAGCCGAATACACCTTAAACCCGTCGACGTCGGCGACGGTCGGGTGCGAGGCGCCGCCGCCGCCACGAAATAAGACATTAATCTCCATGTTCGGGACTTGTTTCTAAGATTAATAGTGACCCAAATTATAACCCGCTCTCCCTTCCAGCTTGCCTGCCCTGCCTGCCTCGTCACGTCGCCCTTCACATAATTTCCTTCGGCACGCCGATGAGGGTTGGCGTCCTTTCCCATCCTCCTTCCTCGCGTCCTTTCGCTTTTTCATTTCGATCCCTTTAATCGTCCATCCATCCCGTCCGCATACAATTAAATTACGCGAGCGGCAAAAGGACCGCAAAGAGTGCTCTCTCCGGCGCTCTTCCTTTTCGCGTGTTTTACGCACACGAGTTGCCAAAACGGAGAGTGATCAAATCTGAAGGGCTGCTTTCCAACCCGCCAACATGCGTGGTTTGTGGTGGTGCGGAAAAGTACTCGTTTTGAAGAGCGCAAAGCATTGAATTATGGTCGTTGTCGAGTGCGGGCGGCGCTCTCCAACCGAACGTATTAATTATTTAAATCATGTATACGTTGTCAACAAAAATCAGAGGCGAAGGGTTGAAAAGGCCGGCGCCGGCGCCGGCCACCATCCATCAATTTACGCTGAATTAAGAGCAGTGGTGGCCGGTGTTTGGAATTATTTGTAAATAATGGATAGATTTAAAATGTGACACTTTAAAAATTGCAAACCACGGGAAAAAGGGAGATTTGGCACGGTGGTGATTTCCGGCAAGAGGGAGGTTCGGGGCCGCATTGAATATTTAATGTAAAAATCGCGCACTCGGGAAGGAGTAGGGATCCAGTCCGAATCCGAGCTTTAAGAAGATTTGCCAACAGTTTATGCGCTCCGCGCGCAAGCACTAAACACTTACAGTGCGCTTATATAAATCTTGGAAAAGATGCGCGTTAGAATGAACATGAAATATAAACAAACTCAGAAATACAACAAATACATTTTTTAAATGTTAAAATTTAGAATAGTGTTATGAAAAACAGTCAGTTGATTCCAATTCTAGTCTCTTGTTTCGCACAACGACAAGCGAGCAAGGACAATTGCGGGAGAAATGCGTATTTAAATTCCCAAGGTGACGTCTTCTTCCACATTAGGCAGCAAATGAGGCACAATGCTCCCTCGCTTTGTATACGCGCGTGCCACCGGCAACAATTCACCCGCCCACACCTTTTGCCACCCTTCGCCCGCCGCCGTTGTCGCCGATAGAGTCGTAGTCATACGCGGGAGGATAGTGGTAGTATGCTGCTTTCTTTGAAATGACTCCTTTCGTGTGCGAAACTTACTGCATGCATGCGGAAGATAAAGGAATACCGGAGGTAAGATTTCATCTACATATAGGCGTCTACGCTGAATACATCTCGATACAGCTTTGGGGCAAAATGGAATCGAAAGAGTTTGCCGATATGTACGCGAAACGATTCCGCCAACACACCCTCCGGGCTGGCAAGGACAAGGCAAACTTTCGGCGAACTCATACGATTCGACGGAATGTTGCGTGAAATTATAATAGAGATAATCGTAAAGACGCAAATTTATTGTTATCCACGACGCGACGCGGTCGGCGCTCGCATTTTAAGCGCAATAAAATTCAATTTGCCAAACTTTGGCCAATTTCGTTTCGCATTGCATTTGAATATTTTTTCCGCGTCGTTATTTTATTCCCCTCTGTTCTCACTCACATTGGTAGTAGATATAAATTCAACGAAAGAAAGCTTACCGAAAAGCAGAAAGATGTACACTAGAAGCGTGAAGAAGGAATGTCGAACGTTCGTCATGATTTCGTCCTTTTGCTATTATTACTAATTGCTGTTGGTTTCGTTGCACCAATTCTCTGGATCGGCGTCAAAACATTCTAAGGTGTTTTGTTGGATCTGAAAACACAAAAATAAAACATTAATTTCTCGTCTATTAGCTGAATTGAATAAAAGTGAAAGTCGAAATCTGGCGGGGGTTCATTGACGTCATGTCAATCCCACACCGAATGTATAAGGGTAAATCTGGCTCAGTCTTTAATTTGCCATACATGTGGTATTACCATACAATTTCACCAAGCGCGCGTTGCCAATGCAAATTTTCGGGGTAGAACTTTCCACTTAACACGCACACGTTCATTCATCTCCTTTAACACTATCCTGTCAGTTAACGTCTACGCCCGTGGAACTTGAGCTTGAAGGGGTTGAGGAAAATTTCTTGAAACCCACAACAATTCCTTTCTCTTTTATTATGAGTTTTCCACCCTGTTGTTGCGCCCAATACCATTAGTACCATTATTAGCAGCCTGCTTGCCTGTTGGAAAAATCAGCCGTGGAGGCGTGGCCGAAGCATTCAATAAACTCTTCGACGCCAGCAATACGGATGCAAATGAGACAAAGTGTTTTCTTAGGTTGTTATTGATCCCGTACTCTCGGTATGCCCTTCGGCGGTGGCGGCGGTGGCAGCGCGCAAGGATTCGAAATAGAATGCAAATGGCTGATAAACAAGCAAAGGGGCGCACAGGTCGCGCGACCCGCTCAACCCCCCAAAACCTTTCGAACCGCAAAGCTTGTTCCTTCTTCTCCTCTTCCTCCTTCGCAGCATTCGCAATTAAATTCATTGAACTTGTTGGTGCGTAGGCGTGTTGCCTGTCGTCTTCGCGTGGAGCTCATCAATAACCAATGCAGGTCGATGGTAATTATCACCTCTCGATACTTTGAGACCCGTTGGCAGGCCACAATAAGGATCGACACGCAAATGAAATTGAATCCCATCACCACCACCGTGCACACACGTAAGGTTAAATTGCATTTCACATTTGCGAGAAATCACCGCAAAAACGAAGAAAACCTGCAGTGATGAAAATCTAGAGAAAATTGCATTCGCGATCAATATGAGTGCACGAACGAAGGTTGCGCATACAATGCACCAAGCAATTGAGTTGCTGGTCCATTAGAGGACGACTTCCAACAACGGTGAGTGAGAGGAGTGGGCCAAGCGAGGAAGGAGAGTGTGTGCATCGTCTACGCCGACCGCCTCAATCCTTTTGTGCAATTTGTTGGCAACTAATTCCAATTGCCGAGCAATTGCTCCCGCCGAACGAACGAGCGATAGAATCTGCCCGCCGCCGGTGGTGGTGGTGCTTGGTGGTCGTTTTGGTTTATCTCCGCTCGTGCACACATTATGCACTTCATCTACCTGGCGGATATCTACTTGGCGACCT
Source organism: Myllaena sp. GC000078 (assembly GCA_030264135.1). Taxonomy (NCBI): domain Eukaryota; kingdom Metazoa; phylum Arthropoda; class Insecta; order Coleoptera; family Staphylinidae; genus Myllaena; species Myllaena sp. GC000078. The sequence goes on along the minus strand of JARJDR010008537.1, from coordinate 3,749 downwards.
CCAGGACCAAATTGCATGCTGCCATAATGTTTGAATGTTTGACTACCGCCCATCTCGTAGCAAATTCCCTATAATTGAATTTTATCAAGGAAAATTTCCAAGGATAACTCTTTGTTTTTGTTTTGCGCGGCATTCTCATAAAACGACTCATATATTCAAATATGCGACCGGGGCTGTTTTGTATGAGGGCTTCCACGACGTGTGCTTATGTAAATTTTCAATGAAGATGACGTATGGATGAATGCGCGCCGCCCAGCATACGAAAGCACCCCGTACGCGTGTATTCAAACCCTTTTCCCCAACCAACGCATCGATATCGATTTATATATTTTTTGCCTTTCAACGCAGCAAAAAATGGGGATGAAATGGGAAATTTCGTTTATAAACATACCGCTTGGCAAAATAAATCCCGATTTAATTTCATAAAATATTGAGATGAAAATAATAGGATTTATTTTGATATGATTAACAAGTAGTGCACTATCAACAAATAATCCCCGCACGTAGCGCTCGGAATATTGCGAAAAATGTCATTCATACCGGTTTTACACGCATAATATAATAATGCATTTTTGGAGTGGCATACGCCATCGTATAAATGAAATTCAATTAATGGCGCCCAGGCATTGATGTTACACCGCATCGGTATCCGAATTAATGCATTTTTTGAGGGCAGCATTTTAATATTTAGCCTGTCAAACAAGTTATTCCGAAATGCAATTCAATTACGCGCCCGGTTGGGTGATTTGCGTGTGCATCAAGTATTTACCCTAACTGCAAAGTTGCTTTGCAACAGTTTAATTTTTGGGCGAAATAAAAACTTTTGCAGGAAATGCACGTTGCAGGAGGGGGATTGAACTGGCTGCTAGAGAGCGAGTTGGTGTTGGCTAGAGTGCTGTCACGGCGCATTAAACTTGATTGATAAATAATTCAATGAACGCGTCCGTCCCACCCACGCGCTCGCGCCCCATCCGACTACATAAAGCCCGATCTCTTCTCCAACTGTAAACTCCCGCATTCAATATTGCATGTGGGATTGTCGTTTGGGATGGCCGCAGCTACGCAAGGCAAGGCGAGAAGTCGTGGCGACGGGCGCCGCCGCTACGCCGTTTGATTATTTCAAGTGGTCGCAGCGGACCGTTTTCGGGCGAGGAAAACTTTCGCGTGCAATTAAATACCCTCCCACGGCGATTAAAATTGCATCGCTCAGCGCGGTGTGACGTTCACGTCACACTATTTAAAGCATATCTCTCCATGGTTAATTTTAGAATTAGATTCTGGTTGAAATTTATAAATGACGGAAGAAGATGAGAGAAAGCAGTGTGAAAAAAGCCTGTTGTACCTTCCTTCAGGACGCGCGGGCGAGTGTTGTAATGAATTGCTTGCTCAGTTGCTAATTGCGAGTAATCAGCTTGTGTAATTTGTGTGCGCTGAAAGGAGGGTGCCGCGAACGCGCTCTTCTTCGCATCATCTCGCACACACGGTGCGATAACGAATGCGCCGCAGCGCTGCTCGTACAAACGCAAACAATTCCGCTCGCGCCCGATATCCTTGCTCTCGGCCTTGCCTGCCAAAACTCGACATTTATTTAGTGGAGCATCTCAATCATATGCTGGTTGTGTTTGTCTTGCGCGCGCGTTTGCCCCCAACGCAGCGTAGCGCACAGGGTCGGATTGGATTAATATTTTCCTGCAATTATCCTTCAACTTGAAAATAATGAAAAATATCTATAATGTATCATAAAAACAGTGCCTTGACATCAAGAACTTCTAAACTGCGGGAGGGGCAATGGAATGCATACAATTCGCAATCGACTGAAATGGGGCTACTTTATGATAGCTATTTGAGTTTTGCGCTGCAGATGAGACGCTCGCCACTCGTCCTTTGCCCGAGGACTTCAGTTCAACGAGCTGTAGTTATATAGCGGCCTCCCCCCAACATACCTTCCCGGTATATGCAATCACATTCGACTCCTAATTGTGTTTGTTTCGAGCTGAAGGACTCACTGACTCAATTCTCCTCTCTCACAAATGTCTCTATTCCTAGTGGGTGGCAATCCTGACAATTTCCTTGTAATCTAACGACTGCAAACGCTCATACACCCACTCGTATGATGATGTTTTCCAGTTAGTGCGTGCTTCAGCTCAAACAGCGCGTGTTGTAACGAACCTAACGAATGAAATAAATGAATGTGAAAATGTATTCCAGGGTATGAACGTAAAACCGAATGCGCCGAGAGAAATGAAATGCAAACGAAGCAATTTCCAGCCGAACACTTCTGTGCTCATCGCTTTTGCGGAGAGAACGGATGCGCTTCGATTCGTCGGCAGTATTTACGCGCAACAACAAAAACGTCCTCTGCCGGGAAAAGGCACATTTCGCGTCTTTACTGCTCTTGGTGTGCGTAGCCGCAGTCAGACAAGCCCAAGGCGGCCCTCCGTCTATTTTAAAAGAGTGTGTATCATGCGAATCGCACGCTCCAACTACACACAATGCGCAAACTTAATTAAAATTCATGAAGTTATAAAATTGTTGTCGACGCTTTCCGGCGATAAATTTGTTGGGACACACTTCACTCTCGTCGTCGTCATCGTCGGGCGGTGTTTGCGTTTCATCTACACACACGAGCGAACGTCGTCGTCGTCGGGCGGCGCGGCGCACGAAAAGTGAGTACAATTGATACGGGCCGCGGCAATAAACTCGAGCGAGGCAAAGGCGGGAGGCCTCGGCAAGTTGGAAATATGACGTAGACGACGCCAATGTTGGGACCCGCGCGCGTAAAACTTAATGATTGTTATAAAGAAGAAGTTGTTACTCTGGAGGGTGTTAAAACAATAACTCTTCTTTCGGGGTGGGCGCCACTGCTTCTTTCGTGTTTATTTGCACCCTCGAGGAGCGCGTTACGACGATTTAGTTGCCAACAAATTCCAGCGCGCTAAATTTCAAGCATTAAATCATAACCACAACAATTTGCCGCTCGTAAATTTAGTTAGTTTCAAATTTCACGCAATCTCTAGTAGGTGGAGGAAAGCCAACCAGGAAAACTGAAAGGATGCGTGTATGGATTTTTCGATGATTCGATTGATATTTTAAATTATGTGCCAATAAAAGCGAATTGCCGCTCTTTTCGCGCGCGGTGAAGATGAGACGCAATCTTTTTGTGCTCCAAGCCCTTTGTGCCATTCTCCTCCGCTGCGCCGGTTCGGAAGGATAATAAAGTGGAACGGTTATTGGAGCAAGTCCGAGGGTTAGCAGGCCGTGAAAATCGACGAAAACGACTGCAAGCCACTCGTTTGCGGGGGTGGGTTGCGATGCGCTCGCGTCACCACTATAAAACTAATATATACCGAGTGCGGCATTCGTTATGAACGGCAGGTGGTGCAATGTATGAATATAATAATGCTGAATTGCGGCCCATATCCAATTCAAGGATAATAAATTTGCGGATACCTACTTATATCGTGGGCGCGCGAAAAAATGACAAACTTTTATGAGTAATGCCCCCGGCGGAGTTGATTAGAAAACTTTCGTCATAATTAATTTATCTTCGCCGCCCTTCGGCGTCATCATATTTCATCAGGCGATCGATGAAATATCCTAGCAAACCGCGTGTATTTTATACGTTTCCACCCCCCAACTAAAGGCGTTCGGTTTCAAAGTATTTTTTGCGACCGAAATTGGAAGCCTCATTTCCACCTCGAGTAATAACAGGAAACGATTATGATTGCGGACGCTTGCTTGCGGTCGAG
>JARJDR010008532.1:0-14322 GCA_030264135.1 Myllaena sp. GC000078 | reverse complement strand
TCATCATATATCATCCGCAGCATTATGATAGTGGTGGCTGCAGGCAGACACTTGAAAAATGTTAGAAGGACTTGTTGCATGGGTGCTTAACAACTACCTGGGCAAATATGTGGAGAATCTGAATACAGCACAACTGAGTATTGCCCTGTTATCAGGTATGTAAGAAAGGTTTGATGGAATTTGCAGTGTGTATTAAATTTGGGGGGGCTTTTTCTGTGCAGGTGAGGTCGAATTAGAGAATCTACCGCTGAAGAAGGATGCGCTGCGCCACTTGGGGCTGCCGGTGCAGATCAAGGCCGGCTTCATCGGCAAGATCAAGCTACAGATACCGGTGCGGCAAATCAAGTCGGCGCCGTGGGTCGTGCAGATCGAGCAGCTCTTCCTCGTCGCCACCCCATTACCGGTGCAGGAGTGGAATCATGAGACTGAACAGCTTATAGCACATGAGGACAAGCTGAGCGCACTCGACGGCTTGGAAGCGCGATGGCGATTGGAGAACGATACCAAAGACAGTTCCACTTATTACGCGTCGTCATATTCCTCCTGGCTGAGCTTCGGCACCGGTTTCATTACCGATATAATCGAAAACTTACAAGTAATTGTCTCCCCTTTGTCCGCTTCAGGTGTGATATCGAATTCTTTTCCAGTTGAAGATTCGCGATGTGCACATACGCTACGAGGACGATATCAGCGTGCCGAATCGCGGCGTTGCGTTTGGGATTACGATGGAGTCGCTGTCGGCGCAGAGCTGCGACGAGAACTGGCTGCCGGGCTTCTCGCATTGGGACAGCTCGGCGGCGTCGTTCAAGCTGCTCGAAATGCAGAAGCTCGCCATGTATTGGGTGGAGCTGGGCGTCGACGAACAGCTGGCCAACACCGACCTCAAGCAGCTGGCGAGCGCGATGACGACGACGGCGGCTGATAAGACACATCGCTTCGGTCGGCAGTGCGTGCTTGAGCCGGTGAGCGCTCAGGCGAAGATCAAGCGCAATCGCTCCGAACAACCGCTGCGTTCCGACGAGCCGCGGTTGATTTGTGATCTGGAACTGGAGGAGGTGCCGATGGCGCTGGTTGATTGGCAGTATAATCAGATCGTGCAGTGTGTGAAGGGGTTGGATGACGTGCACCGGTTGCGTGGATACCGCCGGTTTCGGCCGACTTGCAGCGTGGCGGAGGATCCGCGTGCATGGTGGCTGTACGCAATTAGCTGCCTGTATCCCGGGAAACAACCCGCGATTTGCCGACCGAAGCCCACGCTCGCCACCGTCTTGGCGCGCTGGAAGGAGAACTTGAAGTACGTGAACATTTACAGTAAGATACTGATCACACCGACGATCGCGTTGCCCGTCGACGAGAAGACCATCAAGGACGATGTGGAGTGGACGCGGGACTTTGACGAGCTGAAGGTGCTGCGCGAGATTGCGATGAAGTCGATACCGATACAGAATCGCACCATGAATTGGAACCATTCGGCAGGCAGTAGTACCCTGGTGCGGTGGTTTCCGCAGTGGATGGGCTGGTACTCATCAAATGCACCGGAGAGTGCCTCAATTCCCGAGGCCACCCCGTTGGAGGGCGAAATCCTGCAGGCGCTTTCCGATTCCAGCGAAAACAACACCTTGTTCCGGCGAGATGCCGTCTTTGGCAAGTTCAGTTTCATCCTCAAGAGTGGAACGCTTCGACTCTGCACGACCCACGAGGAGACCACCGACCCGTTTACTATGTTAGAGTTAAAGTTTACAACGCTATCTTTAAATATAGTTAGCAAACCGCGGACGTCATCGCACATAGTGGAGTTATCACTCGGGGGACTGTTTCTCTACGATAAAGTCACACCGAAAACATTGTTTCCGGTGTTGATCGGCCCTCCTGGAAACGATCGGGTTACTTCGATGCGCGCAAGAGGTCCCAGCCCGCGGGTGAGCGTTGCTTCGAAACCGGACGACTACATTTTTCATATGTTGTACGAAAAGAAACTCGAGGCGAACCAGTACCGCCTTTCGGTGAAGACCAACTGTTTAGATGTGGTCTACCAACCGACCGCGATGCGATGGCTGGTCGAATTCGTCTGCCTGCCACACCAAAGAAAGATCACCCATCAGCAGATTGAAGCCATGAAGACACGCACCAAACGCGAGCTGATGAAGAATTGGGAGCAGATGATGGACAGTCGCATATCGGCGCGGAAGTGTTGGGACCTGCACCTGGACATCAGCGCGCCGCAGATATTCTTTGTGGAGCAATTCAACGACCCCAACTCGTCGATTGCCGTGGTGGATTTCGGACGGTTGCAGTTGCGTAATAGCTACGACAATCCGGAGATCACAGTCGCAACGCCCAACGGTGTGCAGCAGGAGACGAGCAAAGCGGAGGACGACGACGAGATGTACATGACGCCCTGCTCGACGCCACCGGCGAGCGAGGAAAGTGATTTAGAAAGTGATATTTATCAGCATTATTCCAAAGAGCTTGCAGACACCACCGGAAACTACAATCTCTGCGAGGCTTCGCTGCACAAGAAGATCTATGACCGGTACACCGTTGAGCTGACTGACATACAGATCCTTGTTGCGCGCGTGAAGGATAATTGGCGGTCGGCGCACAACAAAGGCACGTCCACGCTGCACGTGTTGGATCGTTTCAACATCTCGCTGCAAATCGAGCGCCGCGTGGTGCACACCTACGACCCGAGCTATCCGAATCTGACGCTGAACGCCAACCTGCCGAAGCTTGTGGCGCACATCAACGAATACAAAATTTCCGCAGCTCGAAAATTGGCGCAGATTATAACGGCCACCGGGCTGCCCTCACCTTTCAACTCGCCCGTAACGAACATCGACGAAGAGGTGACCCTGGTGACCAAGGAAGACGATGATACGCTGAGCATAGAGACCAGCATGGAGTTATCGCGCTTGCTCATCCTGCAATTCACCGTCGATCACTTGGCGCTGGAGGTACAAAGTCGCGGGCGCAGTGTCGCCGAATTGCAGGTGTCCGGTGTGAAATTTGGATTCACGAAACGGCCGAGCGATGTGAATTTGACGCTCTCCGTGCACAGTTTGCTGCTGGTCGATGCGCTGCAAACGTTCGGCCCCGATTTTGAGCTGTTGATCGCTAGTCATAAGCATGTGGGGATGGATTCGATGTCGGGCAGTTTGCGTGATAGCGAGCCGACATCGCCCACGTCCCCGGGTAGTCCGGATCACATCACGCGCGCGACGGCCACCTCGCCGGTGGCTCTCACGTTGGCGTTGAGCAGCTTGGCTACATCGCCACCGCCAAACCAAATGTGGAACAATAAATTGGTGCCTGATTCCGAGGCTTTGATCAGTCTAGATTTGACCCTGGTCTTTGGGGCTGAGCCCATGCAGATTGCCAATATACAATTCAACAACTTGGATATCATTGCGAATCAAGAGACTATAGTGGAGTTGATGGGATTTATACGTCGGGTTTTCCCTGAACTGAAATCGCAGAAGCCCGCCAATCCGATTGGCAAACCGATAATGCTGCAATCCAGCCATGGCTCAAACGAGTCCTTGGATATCAGCGAAACTGATGCGTCCGCGCCTAATATGGGTACCACCGAGATAAGCTTCGATTTTCATCGTTTGAACGTCCTTCTCCTGAGGGGTGTGATCAAAGACGGGCAAGTGCACGGCAAGAAGATCTGCACATCGACGATGTCGGACGCTAGGATTCAGGCGACTGCCGGTAAAAAAGTGGTCATCGAAGGTTCCCTGGGCGGGTTGCAAGTGTACGATTTAACCCCAGAAGGCTGTCTACATCAAAGAATAGTTAGTGTTGGCCGGGACCCGCTGATGGATGTACCGCACCCGTTATACATAATGTCTAACAACGCGAACCCTGAAGAGAATACCGCCTTCAGTTTCAAGATTGTACGAACCCTACAAACGCATCAGACCAACGAGGCACAGATCAAGATACGCATGGCTTCGTTGTGGTACACGCATTCGCCGCATTTCGTGCTGGAATTGCAATCATGCGCGACGGAATTCAAGCAATACCTGGCGAATTTGGCGCGTTCGATTCGCACGGCTGCCACCGACATGGCTCTGGGGCTGGTGCATGCGCGCACCGAAGCCCTGGCGCAATCCCTTTACATGAATTCACGCCTATCGGCCTCGATATACGGCAGCGCGTTGTCTTTTACGGATGTATCGTCGCCGCGCAAACGGCGGCGCAGCTCAAGCATGGAGTACTCGCTTTCCGGGTACTCGTCCGTGCGCGAGACGTGCCCCCAAACACCCTACAGCCCGCTGGACGACACGAACTTCAAGATCGACATCCAACTGGACATTGTGCTCGACAGTCCCGTGCTGGTGCTGCCGCGCACCTCCAGCAGCACGCAAGTGTTTGTCGCGCATTTGGGCAAGATTACCATGAACAACAACATGCCGTGTGATGTGGAATATGAGACGGCTGATTCGGATTTCGAGCATTACTATATTGAAGTGCGCGACATGAACTTGTACTCGTTGGACACGGATACCAGGCGAGTGCCAGGGCCGATTCCACGACCCGATGCTTTATACGCGTGCGATACGCTCGCGAAACCCATTCTGCACGATACCATCATCGAACTGAAGATTGTCAGGGAGATCTTCTATAAAGACACGGAGAGGCAGGCGAGCATGCCGAATTTGCTGCTGGAGGATAATGACTTTGATGCGGAGACCGCTGATTCCAAGTCGTATCAGGAGAAGGAAAACTTGGAAGTGACCGGGATTGTGGTGAATCCGCTGAAGATATCACTCACTCGCAGCCAGTACGAGCAACTTTTGGATACGATGCAGTGGCTAACCAGTTCACGGCGTAGTTTTGAAGCCGTTGCGACGAAGAATCCGATGTCGAACTTGTCGGATATCACCGAGGAGGACACCGGTGTGTCGACGCTGAACATGGATCCGCAAGTGCGCGCTAAGCTGTTTTCGAATGTGCCTATCAACCGCCCGACGACGAACGAGAAGGGATTTGTCTCCGTGAAAGGTAGGAACTTTTTGATTAGTTTGCGCGTTCTTCAGGAATGAATGTCTTTCGTGCGAAATTATCCATGCCGGAGTTTATTTTAAATTGTTTATCGATAATTTCACACGGTTGTAATGAATTAATATTAACTTGCGGATTTCGCGTGTACATCAAACGAACACCTCTTTGCAGTGCGCTTTGAACTACCCGATTTTACCATCGAACTGCGCGGTGATTCGCCCACCGGCGAACAGGGGCTCGTTGATCTCTCCTTCAGAGATTTCAACTTCATTTACGATCGTGGTCATCTGTACGAAACAAATATTCATGTAAGTTGTACTTTCCTATCTGCGTTGACGAGCAGTAAACTGAACGGTCGCGAACTTAGGTCTCACTGCGCTCCATTTACATGGAGGACCTCTTGCAACCAGAGGGCTCGAAACAGCGCGCGATGGTGATCTCATCCAGTGACGAAATCGCCAGCGGTACGAATTGCGTTTCGCGATCCTGTCCCGATATCTATTCGAATACGAACGTCGGGTACCTGGTGCGTGGCTCGCTGCCGGACCACCTCGAGACGTACCGCGTGCTCGGAATGGATCGGTCGCATTCGATCCACCGGGAGCCGCTCAGCGAGATGGCGATGCGCAACAATTGCCCCAACACGCCGCCGCCGAGTCCGTCGCGTCCTGCTGCCGCCGCCGCCGGTAAACCGGTGAAGAACCTCGTGCTCATCTCCACGCTGCTTGTCGATCCGAAGGCGCCGAACTTTGCGACCAACTACAATTCTGTGCAGCGATCGACGTCGGTTGACTTTAATTGCTTGGATTTGGTGATTAATGTCGAGTCTTGGGTGGTGGTTATCGATTTCTTCAGCGCATCGCCAACGGATCAGTCGGCAAAGTTTAACAGGCGGTCACAATCGCAGAAGGATTTAACGCCCTTGGATACGATTGAGCGGACGAATATTACGGTGCGGTCTTTGACAGTGGTGCTGGTGAAACCCGATAGGGATATTGGTAGAGCAAACATTTCGAACGTGGAGGTGTCGATTTTGAAGAAGAATCGCCGCAAGGAGGTTGAAGGCAAGCTGGGATCCATGTCTTTGTTGGATCTAACGGCCCACGGTACGATTTATCGTGAAAGGTTTATGACTTCCGGCCAGCAAGCTCTGACGTTCAAATACGTGCGTCATGGTTCGGATGATATCACCGACTACGATTCCCAGTTGACGCTGGATATGTCTTCGGTGATCTACGTGCACACGAAGAGGTTTGTGGTGGAGCTGCAATCATTCTTCAATCATTTCACGCAGTTGCAAACTATTATGGCTGGTATAAGGGCGGCGACCAGTGGACAGACCGTTACGGATGATCTGCAACGGTTCTCCATCATTCTCACAGCCCAATCACCAGTGATTATTCTGCCGAAGAGCTCGAAGAGTGCCCAGCTGATCATTGTAGACTTGGAAGACCTTAGAGTCACGAACTGTTTCAAATACAGTGGAGATGAAGGCACCATCAGTGTGCAGTCGAAATTGAACAACAGCAAGAAGAAGTGCTTGCTGGATGTGATGCATTTGAACCTGAAGAATGTGAATCTGCAAGCGGGTGATGCAACGACGGATGCTAGTAAGCCGAATATTGTCTACAGACTGGGCAACTATTGTATCTGCCGCAATGGGGAATCGCTGCTGACCAAGAAGTGTCACCTGAAGATCCAAGTCGAAAGAAATCTGCATTCGAGCGTTTGCCATAATGTTCCGGATATGAGTATCCATGGGGAACTCAGCACTCTAGATGGAACCCTCGACTTGAACCAGTATAAACTGATCCGTGGTTTTCTAGCGCACAATTTGGGCGAGAATACCGAACACATCCTACCATCTGTACAAGCACCATGTGTATCTGCTGAACCGAGCATCCGCGAAGTATGGACTCTGTCCTCACTGCGTTTGGACTTGTTAAATGTTGCAGTCCGGTTGCAACAGTCGAAGAATGTGGGTCCGCTAGCTTGCATCAACTTCATCAAATCCAGACTAATTGTAGAAGCATTCAGTAACATGAGCCAGGACATCGACCTAGTATCCCAAGAGATTCTAATCCTCGACACGCGCTTCAGTAAACTCCCGAAGTCTGAGCAATCAAATGTTTTCACCAATATACTGGAACCCATCAAGTCTTCGCGCCAGCAAAATCTTGTACAGGTGGAGATACACAGTCGTAAAAGGCACGATCGTTCGAAATTCACCATTTTGCTGAACAACATGCGCTTGATGGCCGTCTTTGATTGGTGGGCGCTGGCCAAAGAGTTCATCTTTCAGGACATTGAAGTGGAGCCCACCAGTCCAAATAAGCGACTTGTTCAACCGGACGCAAAAGAAGACGAGGTGATACCGTTTGAGCTGAAGCTGAACATCACCGATTCGGAGCTGGTTGTGTTGGAGGATTGCTCTGCGCCGGAAACCAATGCCGTGATACTTAAGAGCACTACTGTGATAACCTACCGTTCGGCCATGGTGGAAAAGCCGTGGTCGTGCAATCTGAACAACTGCGAAGTCTATTCATGTGTTTTCGACAAGGCAGAAGAGACTGCGCTGTCAATCATAGATCCGGTGACATTGAACATTGAGCTGAATCAGGAGCGCGTGCTTGATATCCAACTGCAGACGCTCACAGTGCGCCTCTCTTACTTTGATATGATGATGTTCATGCAGATTTTGAATTCGTTGCCCAACCAACTATTTTCACCGCAGGACAATGACAATGCCTCTGGGGTGAATTACAAACTCGTGAAGAAGTTAAAAGCGCTGGGTTTCAAGGAAGAGGATTGTTTGATTGCACTAAGGGAGAGCAAACAGAAGTTGGACGATGCCGCACTATGGCTGACGCAGAACGCACAGCCGAAAAACGGTACCGAAAGCGATGCAAATGTGCACGCCGTAGAATTCAAAGCCAATAAGATATTCCTATGCATTATTGATGATTGTGGTGATTCAGATGTGCCTCTATTGGAATTATCACTATCATCATTATTTCTCCGGCAAGAATTGGTACCCGGAATTGAGGAGAACTCCTGCAAAGGGGCTTTGGAGTGTGCGCTATCCAGCGATTACTACAATCGCGTATTATCCGGCTGGGAACCCATTGTGGAACCATGGAAGTGTCTGGTAACCTGGGGACAGGCCCTCTCGCAAAATTTGGCGATGAACCGTCTGGAACTGAGCGTGGAATCCAAGGAAGTTTTAAACCTGAACATTACCTCGACCTTTGTGACGCTCTACGGGCAAGTCTACGATAGTTGGCTGCAAGATTTCTATTCGCCCGCCAATAAAAATCTATCACAACAGAAGCGGAGGTCCCCGTTTGTGCCCTATACGATTCGCAACGAAACGGGCGCGCCGTTGTTTTTTAATACCATTATTGCGGAGGTGGACGATGGATGTTATGATTCAATCAGAAGCAGCGAGCTGGAAGGCGGCAATTGGAAGCTGGTGCCACCCGGCGAAGAGGCGCAGTTCACGTTTAAGACACGCGATAAGATCCGTCATAGTGATACGCATAAGATGCGCTTGCATCAATTGGCAGTGCTCATTCAGGGCTACCAAAACGTTCCTCCGGTGACGGTGGATAAAGTTGGGGTTTACTTCCGGCATGTGGATCCCTCTTGTGCCAGTGTTTACTCGAACGTCCCGCCGGCACGCATCGTCTTTGATGTTTCTCTTACCGGTTTTGCTAAGAAATTGGTCACTGTGCGCTCTGCATTGCAACTTGTCAACAAGCTATCGGATCAGGTTGAGGTCAGATTGGAAAGCCACATACCGCATGATGTGGCGACTCTTTGGGAGAAGCACAAATGGTTTAATGTCCACAGCGGTGCAACGCTCTCGGTGCCAATTGTGCATGCGTACTCGACCATCAGTGTTCGGCCTGTGCTGCCGGGCCAGGCCTTTAATTACTGCGATCAGCCAATTGATTGGCAACTTGCGCCTAAGATGCCCACCAACATTTCGCATCAGATCAAGCGCTGTCGGTCCCAAGGCGGGCGCGTGGTTTATAAGTATTGCGCTGAATTGAAACGAGAAAAATACCCCTTGGATCGCCATTCGCAACGACCCCAGCCAGCGTATACCATCACATTGCTGCCTAGTGTTTTGGTGGTGAACCTCCTACCGGTGGAATTGCTGTTTAACATATCCGATAATAAAGGTCGCATTGGAGCCGGATCACAATACGAACTTTCATGCGTAGACACCGAGAATACTCTCCATATAATCTTCTCCTTGGAGAATTTTCCCACAAGCAGCACTTTGGTGGTACCATCATCTACCTCGAGCTTCAATTGTCGCCTACGCTTAGAAGACCGCCTCGGCCGCAAGCTCTTTCTTATGTGCACGGTGAGCCCACATTCGGAGGCGAAAGTGAAGGTGATCATCACAGCACCTTTTTGGATCGTCAACAAGACGGGCCTGCCGCTAGTCTTCCGGCAGCATGGCGTCTCGGCGGATGCAGCTGGGCAGTTTGAAGAGCACGAAGTCGCACGCATGGTCTCACCATACCTCTTTAGTTTCGCCGATCCGCAGGCCAGCACAACGCTGTGCGCACGTGTTGGCACCCATGTGATTGCTGATGGTTCGCCGCAATGGTCGCAGAACTTCCATCTTCAGCGCGGGCTGCAAGTGCGCAAATTACGTGTTTCTCTGCGCGACAATCGCCCCGATGTGGTCTTCCTCGTGGGCATTGAAGTGCGGCAGGGCCGCGGCAAATATCGGAACACCAGCATTGTTACCATTTCACCACGCTACCAGTTGCACAATCGCAGCTCTTACAATCTGCAATTTGCGCAGCAGTGTTTTACAATGCGGCCCGATGAGAAGAGCTCATTGAAGGCTGTGCCGAACGCCAACATGCCCTTCCATTGGCCGCGCTCCGATCAGGAGCAGTTGCTTTGCGTGCTCATCTTGGACATTGCCGACTGCCAATGGTCGGGTGGGCTGAAGATTGATGCGAACTGCTCGCAGCACGTGAACGTGCGCAACGCCAACGGCCGCATGTACTTTCTACGTTTGGAGGTGGTCCAACAAGGCGCTACCTACTTTGTGATCTTCACGGACGCTGACACGATGCCACCACCGATCAAAATCGTCAACTTCTCCGAAGTGGCCATACGTTTCGGGCAGGTAGGCTGCAAAGATGCGCTGATGAGCGTCGCGCGAGCACATTCAAGTGTACCGTATGCCTGGGACCAACCAACGAGAACCCATTTGAAGTTGACCATCGTTGCGCCGGGCGGGGTGTCCCAAGTGTGCGACATAAGCAAGTTTGGGATTGTACCACATTTGACCTACGAGAATTTCATCTACATCGCCTTCACCGCTACGTTCAGACGGTATGTGGTTTAGGCGCTCTTCAGGTTAACAGCCCTAGACTAAAAGTGTAATCTATTTAGCTCCAATGACATGTCCGCCGATGGGGCGAACAACATCGAAACGCAGGAGCTGGTGCTCGACGTGGACGACCATAAACGCGTGGTGCTGGCACGCAAGGAGCACGGCCAGCGCTCGCAGCTGTGGCGCATGACTTCCACCGGGCAGTTGCAGCACGAAGGCAGCAGTCCACCGCTGGATCCACGCGCGCCCCGCAGCGAGCACATCGTCGTGCTGGACATCGAAGGCACGGCGCCGCAGCCGAGTTGCTACACACGGCTTGCACTACGACGGCCAGACGCACGCCGCCGCAGCACTCAGACGTGGCGCTTCACCGAGGAGGGACGGCTCTGCTGTGCTCACCACAATATGTGTGTGCAGGCACAGGACGGCTTCTTCGGCCTGCGACAAGGTAGGATCAGCGTCACACATCAGCATTCTGCCGAACGCCCCACTGCTTCCCCACATGTTTCATATTGTCGTGTGCATGAAACGTGCCGTCATTATGATTTTATTGCAGGTAGCCGCCTAGCGTGCTGGCAGCCGTGTACGTATCGATATTATTTCATTACGCTTTTCATGAGCTTGTTTCATATTGCGTGGATTCTCACCTCTTTCTAAGCGCTCGAATCTCATTCGCACCCTCCTAGGGAATACTATGTTAATGTTACTAACAACCCTACACGCGGTAGAGGGTTTAATGGTGGAGCTTTTTCTCTATTGGGGGTTTCTCCTCGTTTGGCAGGGAATTCGGCGGTGTTGGGGTTGCCGCAGCCGGTGTGTCATCGCACCATCGACGGTGGGATACCGGTGGAGCAGGCGGTGGAAAGGCAGCGCTTGCGACCGGGCAGCGGGCGGCTTGAGATCGAGGTGTCCAGTGAGGGACCCACACGGGTGTTGAGTATTCGGGATTATGCGGATCAGAAACAAAAGAATCACGATGATTACTTGAGTATATCGCTGGCTAAGAAGCCATTGGTGCGATTTGACGATGATGATGATGATGAGGGCGGTAAGCGCAGCGAGTACCAACTGTTTGTGAACCTGCAGGCGGTGGGTATCAGTCTGATTTCGAGCAGTCCACCTCAGGAGTTGCTCTACGCGCGGCTCGGCCAGATCATTGGCGAGGTGGTCTCCACGCCGGCCAGCCGCCGACTGTGTTTGAGCGTGTGGGATATCCAAGTGGACAATCAACTGGTCGATGCGCCTACCACGAACTTTGTGTTTGTCACACCACCAAAGAGTGATGTCGATGCGCAGTCGAAACTGTCCGCGTTGGAGATCCGCATGCAGATGGAACCGATTGTGAATGAAAACGCTATCATCTTGGACCATCTTATGGTGCGCGTGAAGAAGCTGACGATACACCTCGAGGAGCGCCTGCTATTGAAACTGTTTGAGTTTATCGGGTATAATACGCGCGATGAGGAAGTGTACCAGAGTGTAGAGAACGACTACGAAACGCAGCGGATTGTGACCAATGTGACGGCAGCCCATGCAAAGCGGTATTATTTTGGCATCATTCACTTGGCACCGGATCAAATTCGGTTGAGTATGCTTACTGCGCCGAAACTACCACCATCGCTGCAGCATATCAAGCGGAAGGCTGGGTTGACCTTCATTAAGTTTGAGGATGCCGGCGTGGATTTGCAAGCGTATCTGCGCCACCATCCGTTCGAGACCAGTCAGGTGCTGGTGCAGTCGATCATCAAGCATTTCAAGGATGAGCTCATCTGGCAGGCGGGTATTATCCTGGGGTCTGTGGACTTTCTCGGCAATCCGCTCGGCTTTATGAACGATGTCACCGAGGGGGTCTCTGGGCTGATTTACGAGGGCAATATTGGTGCGCTGGTGAAGAATGTCACACATGGCCTATCAAACTCGGCGGCAAAGGTCACCGAGTCGATCTCCGACGGGCTGGGGAAGGTCTCCATGGACGAGGAGCACGAGGAGTTGCGACAGAAGATCCGGCAGAATGTGTACGGCAGCAGCACCGGTCACCTGCTCGCCGGTATCAAAGGATTTGGTGTGGGTATGCTAGGTGGAGCGACGGGTATCTTCAAGCAAATCTACGAGGGCGCATCAAATGAAGGTATTCCCGGGGTGTTCAGCGGAATTGGAAAGGGTATTGTTGGTGCGGTCACCAAACCAGTGGTGGGCGTGTTGGATTTGGCTTCTGAGACGGCGCGAGCTGTGCGGGATTCGAGTAGAAGGTAATCTGCTTGGAGGTAATCTGGAGAACGGTATTCGAAATGGCGATTTCAGTTCAAGCCGCTTGACGCCCAGTCAGATTCGCCTACCGCGCTGCGTGGTTGGATGGGGTGGCTTGCTACCGCGGTACAGTGCGAAACAGAGTCTGGGCCAGCAGCATCTCCACCAACTGGCAAATGGTAAGTACGGTGAGATGCTTGTTGCGTACGAGCCTCTACGCACTGGTGCGTCGGAGGATCTCCGGGTGATCATCACCAATCTACGGATATGCATTGTGACCTGCACGAATACCCCACAACCGACGATGGTAATTGAGTCATCTTTAAGGTGAGTTTTTCAAATTTGTGGAGGTAAACGGTAATTCATAAACACGTCTTTAGTGAATTGGATAAGTGCCAGTTCACGCAAGAAAACGGCATGTACTATATTGAACTGGTGGTGCGCCATGGTGCATCCTCATCAACGCTGCCCTACCAGCAAGACATTGTGCGGCGGCCAAAGGTACGCTGTGAGACCCATGAAGTCGCCAAGCTGGTGACACGCCAGATTAACTACGCGAAGCGCTTGCTAGACGAGCGCCGGCTGACGTTGTCCACTGACAATATATCGCAGAGCGAAGACTGAGATACTATTCTGTTGTTATCATGTACGGTTATCGACCGGATTCGTTGTTTACGCGCAGCACATATAGGTAGTCTAGTGCCTTGATTGCGTTGAATTATTTTCGTTTTTTATTTGCATTTGTTTGATAGTTTGTTGAGAATGGCTGGTGATGAAAATGAGGATATATTGTTTCTTTTGTTGGTATTGTATATATTACACACGATCAAGTCACTAATTTAGTGTAAATATTGTAAATTGCCCAAAATATGATATAGAACTCCTGTTAGCTCGCTTTTTAATTTGATATCTATATTGGCGTGTGTTCTGTATACCTACTGGTTAACCGTTGAGAGTTTAATTTTTTACTCAGGAAGTTACACACAATATATGGATAATAATTCTTAATTCGTTCCTTGACTTACTCACATTGATTTGCGAGTATTTTCAAAACTAGCGTACGAATTGGCGTCTTTGCGTGAAAGCGACGTGTTATCGGCTCGACTGGATGCTTCAGAGCATGCGGAGGTGCGTTTCTGCGTAATCCACACCTTCACGGCAAACTTGCACTCCATCTTCAGCGCATCCATATGGCTTAGCTGCAAAGGAGTAAGAAGTATAAGAAATCAATATATCTCCGGTAAGAAACCAACTTTTTGCTCCACGGCAACGGTGTGAATATTCCATATGAACTCAATGATTGCAAACACAAAGGCAATTGTTACACCCACGCCGAGCACAAGGAAGACACCGCCGACGTTCGTCATCTTTAGATCGGCCGACGATCCACCATCATCACCAGAATCCTACAATTCCCCAAATATGTTTGAAATGTTAGATTTATAGGTAATCGATCCAGCGTTACATCACAAATGCCTCCAGATTTCTCCTTCCACCATTTATTCTTCAGCAGGCTAAGAGTGCCATCTTCTTGCATCTTCAGCACCGCTTTGTTAATCGCACTGCGATATGGCGAATCTGTGCAAGACTATCTTAGAATTTGATGATAAACCAAAATGGGTTCACTTACTCACTGGCATGGCAATACCGTATCCTTTAGAATCCATTCGGCTGCCGACCTGCTTCAGATCGCAATT
>JARJDR010008529.1:0-11083 GCA_030264135.1 Myllaena sp. GC000078 | reverse complement strand
TCACGAGATGAATACGCGGAAATTAGTTAATATTTCCCACTAGAGCGCTGCGCGCATTTTAATTGAATAGTTTTCGGCCCGCCTTGCTTGAATATGATTACAGCCGGAGTTGAACGGGAAAAGTTTCGTTCTGAAAATATTATTATTTCACATAAAATTTTACTTGGCTTCAATTTTCAATTAATTGCACTTCACATGCGCGTTGTGAACGAGGGCTCAAAGCAAATACTTTGAAGTATGTTACATACATAGAATTTTACAAAAGTATTTCCACATTGCTGGCGAAGCAAGCAAAAACCATGTTTACACGCAATTTGGGAGCGTTCAAGAGCGGACACACACGCACTGGCATATTTGTCAACTTTCTCATTTCCTGTCGCTGACGCGTTTGCCCGCAATTGACGTTGCTGTTGTTGGGGTGGTGGGCGACGGCGTCGCTGTGTTGCAGGAATGCGACAACTTGATATGCTACGTAGAGAACAAGGGCTGTATCGAAAGCCACATACGAGCGGCCGAAGGTTCGGCGTGCGGCGAAAATAAGGTAAAATTTCCAAGCCTCCCCCCGCACCCCGCGCGCATATTTCATCGATTGTTTTCCATGGGGGGATAGTGGTGTTTTCACGGCGTGTGCGTGGAGGTGGGCGAGCGGCCGCAATCGGTGCAAGGCCAGTGGGGCAATTGGTCCGAGTGGAGCGAATGCACGCGCACCTGCGGTTCGGGCGTCTCCAGCCAAGTGCGCTACTGCAACAACCCCACGCCGCGACACGGTGGGAAATACTGCGACGGCGACGCCACACGCTACCGAGTGTGCTCCACCGATGTTAGTCTTTTTGCAAACGATGAATCGCGAAGAAAATGTAATTTCGATTGTTTCTAGCCTTGTGATGTGGATCAACCGTCATTTCGCGACATTCAGTGCGCCGAGTTTGATGCGTTTGTGTATCCCGGCGATGGGCAAGTACATAACTGGAAGAACTATCCCATTCATGATGGTATATAGGCGGTATACACGGCGCTTCGAGGATAATAAACCAGCGGTGGGTTTTCTTTTGCAGAAAACCCGTGCGGGTTGTACTGCGTTAGCGAGACGGGCAACGTCGCTAGCCTCCGGCCGCGCGTGATCGATGGCACGACGTGTTATCGCGGCATTCGCGATATATGCATTAATGGCATGTGCAAGGTAAGGCATATTCAAGCCGGCTTGCTGGAGCGTGACATAAGCAGCGGAGGAGAAAGCAGGGAAGCGTATAGATTTTATTCAAATACCCTCCACCTCCTTCTTCTCCTCGGCGCCATCCCCTCACGTCATCATCGTATTGCGATAAATTTCTTCTTGCGGTGGCGTGACACAACACGAAGGAGAGAAAGCGACCTGGGGAACGATATCGTTTATTTATGCACTCGCGCGAAATCCGCCACCCACGCAGACAGCACCACGCGTATCAGCAACAGATTGCATTCGCGCATAACGTAATAAGCACTAAGTATATTCATACGTCCAATAAATGTCAAAGGAAATCCCATGCGATCTGGATCTGCAATCCACCGCCGTCGAGGATCGATGCGGCGTGTGCAAGGGTGACGGCTCGACATGCGACATTGTGCGCGGCGAGCACAATGTGATCTGTTCGGCAGAAGGAGGATGTATGAGATATATTTTGCAAGCGTAGCAGACCGCCAAGAAGTAACGCATTTCTGCTTTTGTTAGCGCCTGAGAAGAGCATCATGTCGATTCCGGCCGGCGCGGTGAACGTCAAAATCGAGGAGATGGTGCCGTCGGAGACGCGCATTCAAGTGCGCGACGCGTCCGGGACGAGCATCTTTATTGATGGGTGTGTGAGAGCAATGTGCTTGGGTAATTTTTTTTCATCAAATTTATTTGTCTTCGATTGCAGTGAAGCGATGGGCATGTATGCAATCCACGGCGTGAAGGCGTGGGTTGGTATTATACGCACCAAGCAGGAGGCGATCAGTGTGATGGGGCCGCTGCCCGAAAAGATCTCAATATGGGTACATAGTAAATCTAAGTTTTGACATTGATTTCGCATTCATTTATATGTATAGGCAAATGTTGCGCAAAACACAACACTCTCCTACACTTACGGCCTACCGACAAAGACAAAGCGCAAGACGTCCTTTAACTGGGATTACCTAGAGTGGTCGACGTGCTCGGCGGAGTGCGGGACGGGCACTCAGGAGTCGGTGCCGCGCTGCGTCGAGACAGTGTCGGGCTTGGTCGATGAAATTTACTGCAAGGATATTCCGCGGCTGAAGACCCAGATGCGGCAATGCGAGATAGCGCCATGCGTGGCAAGGTGAATGCGCCGGGCGCACTTTTTACTGACTTTTAACACCCTCCTTTCTCTTTCCCTTCTCCCGCGCGGATTATTTAGGTGGTTTGTGAGCGACTGGGGCGAATGCCTTCACTGTCCGCTCGGCATGCGATCGCGCATCGTAAAGTGCTATCGCCCGATCGGCAACGGCGAGGGCGAGTTGGATTTCATACCCGATTACTACTGCGCCAGCAACAAGCCCAAGTCGTCCGAGTTTTGCACGTGTAGGCGCACCAAGCGGCAGGAAACGAGCGCTGCACCATCGTCGGCAGCCACTGAAGCGGCCACCACCGTGTCAGCAGCCGCCGAAGCGGCTACCACCGTGTCAGCGGCCTCTGCGGCTGCTGAATCCTCGACGGCCGCAGCGGGTGCGACCGAGACCAGCGGGGCCTCATCCGCGGCGGCGGCTGACGCAAAGGCGACCACTGCCGCTGCTGCAGGTGGTCATGAAGGCAACGCAACTACAGCCACCGAAGCGTTGGTGACCGAAACGCCAATGGGTCTGGTTGTCACCACCCTCGAACCCACCCCGGAACCAGTGACCCCGCCCAAAGTGCGGACGGTGTTTGATTACGTGAAGGCCAAGTTCTTTAGGCTGACGGTGCACACCGAAATGGAGAAAGGTAAGTATCCGGCGCGCCTGCCGCATCCGAAGGGCAAGAACGCGTCCGTCTTTGAACTCACCGGCAAGGAGGCGCTCCAGTTTATCAACGCTATAAATTTGGACTATGCCAACAACAAGACGCGCATTTAAAATGATGGCAAGGAAACATCACACATTGGTGAGGAGGGCGAAATATTTTTGCTTACTATACAAATAGACTATATTTTTTTAGTATACATTCAGTTTATAAATAATAATATAAAACAAATTATATTCTATAAAATTGTCGTTTTTTAAATGATAGTTTAGGTGCTTTCTACCGCAGTGCCATTGTTGTGTGCCATTTTGGCGATAAGTTTGGCGGCTTCTTCGCCTTTGTAGCATTTCTCCCCCTTCTCGTCGATCGTGTCGGGTATACGATCGCCGAGCGCCTCAAATGCGGCATCGGTGATGTTGATGTCCTTGTGCGACTGCTTCAGCGGTATCTCGATCAGTTGCACTTGCTCCGGATCGATTGGATCTTTAGCGATTCCGCCGATATTCAGCTGAGCTTTCGCCACGTCCCCATTGCACTCCGGTTGAGGTTGCTGCTGGCACTGAGCCTGAGGCTGCTGCTGCTGCTGCTGCTGTTGCTGTTGCTGGCACTGTTGTTGCTGTTGCGTCGGCTCTTCGTCATAATCGTAGGTGTCATCATTGCGCTTCTGATGATAGATCCGCACATCGCGTCGTAGTTTGTTACGGTTTCTCGTGTCGGCCAACAGCTCGGGCAACTTTTCGTCGGCAGCCGGTGCATTGCCCATCGTTTGCAGCCACACGCGCCGCATCATGGCGATCGGCAGCCCAACCGCACGCTTCTGCTGGCACGGCGTCTGCGCATTACACAACTCCTTCGTGCCGGGCTTCTTCTCCACGCACTCGCTATCCTCGGCGAGCGCATCGTCGGCGCCACGATGCGGCGCCTCGCGCACGCATTCCACCTCGCGCGTTCGCAGCCCGGAAATGTTCTTGCACGCCATGCACTTGCCCCATTTACCCACGCGCCATCTGAAAACAACAACAGTCACATTGCGGAAGGGAGCACTCGGAAACGCTATGCTGCCGCTGATGATGATGATGGTGATGATGAGAGTAGCATGAGAGATATTGTACTTGGTTTGGCATGGGTGCTCGTTGCAATTGCGCGTCTTGGAAGGCGGCCGATCGCCCGTCTGGCAGAACGAAGACGACACGAGCCCGACGCGCTCCTCGATGCACTTCGGGTCGGCCGTCTCGACGCCGCCGCCGCAGCGCACACTGCAATCGGACCATTCGATGAATTCCCAGTGGTACGACGGCTGGTAGTTGGATTTCGACGTGGGCTCCGCGTATTTGTAGCGATAGCCGACGTTCTCATCGGCGTAGAAAACGACCTGTACACATGTTGAGCACGAACAAATCAATACGAAAGACGCTCAAATGTCAGATTAAAATTCGCATTCTTAGTGACCTCATTTGCCGTCATTTGGGATGCTATTTCCCACTCGCGGCGCAACAATTGAATAAACCCATCACCGGTGCGAAAGGTGAGTGAAACGCGACGCTTATAGAATTATTACTTGCAGCGCCGATGCAAATTGCAACGCAAACGCATTTCGCGCGCTCGGGACCGGCGTTTTGATAAGCTGATCGCATTTGATTCTGATTTTATGTGATTGAGAGGCAGGCGTCGGAAAATAACAGCCGAGAAAATCAAATTGCCATTTGATATTCAGACAGGCTTCCTCTCCCCAACCGCCCACCGCCCACGCCCGCAAAAGCCAGGCCGGGTTTCGTCTGGGTGGCTGGCTGCAACGCTTGCTATACACGTCGGAAAAATTTATTTTCCCAAGGCTCATCCCTTCTTTGTCCTGTTTAGTTCTGTATTTCCATTTTCCTTGGGCTTATACAGTTTGGTTCGCTGCACTAAATAACACCCGCCAAACCAACCCACCCATTGCACCATTGCGCCATAATGTAAATCCAAATCACTTGGGGATTAAACAGTGCGCGCCTGATTTAAATTCCTTGCAAATCAATCGGCGACTACTTTGCGAGAGTGCACGAGAGATGAGGTTAGCCCCGCTCACCAACCACCCCGTATTCGATTCAACGCGATGCGATGTCTATATACACATTGTATCCGAGGTTGTATCAAAACGTCTTCCTCATTGGGTGCGCGACTTTGCATTCTCTCCTCTTCCTTCGCGCGACATCGGCGATGGGAAATGGTCATACATAATTTATCCGCAAAGCTCTTTGTGCGGGCGGATGGGCGCACCGCTTGCCAGCCGGCATTAGATCACCGTCACCGGTGCGGGCCGCGCGCTGATTTTAACTGGCAAGCAGCGGGTGGGGGGACGACACCGGAAATCAATCGCAATCGGGGAAAAACAAGGCCAAGACCAAAAGAAGGATGTCCCCCTCATTCCTTATTTTCCCCGCAGCATGCACCCTTCTCGTGTAGCATTTGAGATTATTGCTAGCCTGTTGGTATTAATGTCAGCCCACCGCTCTCACTTCACCCCCCGCGCTATCGGTTTGCGCCACTCACAAAGAAGACAATGTTCTCCTTCAGCGGTCCGTGAATCATCAGCAACTCCTGATTCGGCTCCGGATGCGAGTAGACGCCGTCGGCGCCGCCCATTTCGCGTACGTTGTCCGGCAACTCGGTGCTGAAACATATCGATTTGCAATAGACGAATCAATTATTCTTGCGCCCGAGCATGTTCGCTGCAAACACGAAATTGCAGCCGCACAGCAGCAGCAGCAGGAGCAGCAGCAGCAGCGCAACTACACGGTAATAAAATTTAAGCGACGACACAAATGCGTTCCGGCTTGCGTTCCGCAGCGCAATAACAACAACTGTTTGCGCAAATATCGGCCAAGCATTAAACCGCGTAGCTTTTGGGTGTAATCTTACAAATCGCCGTTCAGATAGAAGTTCTTTTCGTCCGGCCCAGTAATGGCGAGCGTATTCACCGACGGCTTGAGTTCTTCAATGACGATATTGCGACATCCGCGAAAGATGACAGCCACTTTCACGTAGCCTGTAAATCAATCAAACTTACATAAAATTGAGAGAAAATCACAATCACAAATAAAAAAACGCACCATGTCCACTAGTGCCCTGAAACGTGTGCTCAACCTGCTTGCATTCAGTGCCATCGCCCTTGCACACGCCGCAATCGTCCTCCACGGCCTCCGAATCGACGACAAAATCACATCCGATGACCTGTAATTATTCGCCAATCAATGCCTCATGCACTGCCTTCATCAGGATGAATGCGAATATAATACCCGACAGATGCCTGAAATGCACATGTTCTTCGTGCCGGCCTTGCATGGCGTACCGTCTTTGGCGCGCGGCGACAGCTTCACATATACGTTCTCATCATTGATGCAGTACAAGCTGCATGCGTCATCTATACACACACACTATCGGCATTTAATGAACTAGCACAACAAGTAAGACAAACACTACATTTCCCTTTTGGATATACGATACCTTCTTTTAGATACGGCCGCCAATGGTATAGCTTCTCCTGAAAAGGCTTGTCGTCGAAACTCTCGCATTGGACGACGCGAAACGATGCGGATCCTTCGGGACACGGCTACATGATAAAATATTGATAAAGTGGAAATGAGACGCGTACCCATTGGCGATCAATAACAAAAACGAAACCGAAAACGGACAGTATTGGAAGTTACCTGAGTGTTGCAAATTTTCACGCGCCTCCGCTCGCCAATGCAATAGCGACCGCGATGCATCGGACGCGGATTATTGCACTCGCGCTCAGACACCTGCACACCGCCCCCGCAGGTGCGCGAGCACTTCTCGAACGCGCCCCAATCTCCCCAGCCGCCGTTCACCGCTTCGGGGCGTTCGCCAATTTCGACGCACTTCTTATCGTAGCACCACTGCGAACAAGAATCATCAACAGCCTCAAAATTTAATATCCGCGTACATCTAATATCGCAATATATTGTGCGTAACACGGCGTAGACGGTGCCGGCGCGGTATATTGCGCGGAAAACACAAAAGAAGCGCCATTTCCTGTTTGGCGTGCATGTAGATTGATGGATACGTTTCGTGCGAGGATACAATACGTACGCACGCACGCACATCCGGCTCAGTCAAGAGTATGCGTGGGATTTTGGCAAACGGATCACCGCCAAGAAATCAGTGCGTACCTTATTCTCGCCGCATTTGGTGCCGTCGATGGGTGGCTCGCCGTTTCCCATGCACGTCGCCGGATCGGTGCGGCACAGCAGGCGGTCGCAGAATTTCTCCGGATCCACTTTGCAGACGGACGAGCCGGGGAATGCCATCTGACACTGATACTTTGCATCGTATATCGTGCCCGGCAGCATGTTATTGTCTTCGTACAGCGATATCTCCGGCTCATCGTTGAGACATTCACCCAGATCATTGCTAAAAAAAAGGAAAATAAAAGCCAACGATTTTAAATTTCATATCTTACATAAATATTTGCTGAAGCAACTAAACCAACCACCGCTGGTTAAATATTTACCAACGGCGTTTCACTTACTCGAAGAACGTCGTGATGAACGTCTTGCTGCACGTCGACCACACGTTGGTGTGCAGATGCACAAACGGCGACATCACGTAGAAGGATTGATCGTCCGCCTGCGGCTTGCAGCCGGATATCTCCTCCGTGTCGTGCGAACAGCCCATCCTGTCGGGGCAAAACGGAAAAGCGTGCATTTTGCAACTTAATTCGTGCGAGACGCCCCCGCTCATCCACCACGGATTTATCCGGAAGTGGGTGGGTTTGCGGGGAGTGCATTAATCAACGCATGCAATGCACTGCGCAAACCGCAAATGTATTATTAACGATGTCCGCCTCTCCGAAGAGAGAGCACTCACACGTGTCCGATCTCGTGCGCGACGACAATGCCCAAAATCAGGCCGGAGTCCTCATTGATGGCGCACGGCTTGTCTGGGGTGCATGCGGCTGCCACGTAGGCGAGTCCCATTAAACCGCAATTCGCCATAGCATCAGCGCACAGGTCATAACTGCAAACACGTAGGTGTTATAAAAAACCCGAATTATTGGCTAAAACACAAACTTTGTGCCAAGGCCCGCCAACAGGTAAATTGAAAAAAACGTAACAAATGTCGAAATGGAAAAACTTGTGTCCCAGGTGATTTCGAATAGCTTATTTTTTACTCAGAAAAATAAAGGAACGTAAAAACTCACCCCTGTAGCAAGAAAATGAAACTTTTTGCATATTTAAGCTTTTTGTGTATGTTTTTTGTTGTTTGAAGCAATTTGAGTAGAAATTAAAATGTAATAATAAAAGTAGCGCCTCAAATTTCTGAAAAAATGTGTCATAGCTTAATTGAATTGTTTTCCAATTAACTTTTTTCGATTGTTAATTTTCAATTTTCCATTGGCAGTATCGAATTAAACCATGAATTAATTTAGTTTCACATTTGAATTTCAAATTTATCCACAAATATGTGAATGAAAATGAAAAGACTTACCGCGTGAGCAAAACGGCAATGTCATGGTGATTGGGATTCTTGATGTCCTTCGGATTCACCGTCTGCTGCCACTTGCAGAAGCTCGCCAAAGTTTTATCAGAGTCCTGGTTAATTGTCAGATCGATTTCCTCCTCCTCCTTCTCCAAGTACATTATGCGCACGACGACGACGTCCATCTGGTTGCCAACGCTCGCGTCGTGATAGTAATCTGAAACCTACAATTATTTCCTTACTCCTTGCATTTTCATTTTCGCACCCGCGCCTCTCGCATTTTTCCTCTTCCCGAGCACTAATTTAAATTTCCCTACCGGCCAAACCGGCATATAATAATCAAGACGTGAAAAACTAATTACATTTTAACCACTCGATCATAAATCATCAAACCTGCAATTACTATCGTACCATATTCATGATTGTTAAAATATACATTTCGTAATCGGTGTTGCGATGGTACTCAAGGAACTTCTTGTCGACAACGATTAGCGTTTCCAGGTAGCGCTGCACGCTCTCGCTGGCGCGCTTCTGATCACCATTCGCATAGTCGTCGCGCCGCTGCCGCATCTCCTCGGCGACGCCATCAAACTCAGCTTCGGTGCGATTCAGACTCGCCGCGTACATCCGGTCGCGAAACCGCGCGCGCCACGCTTCCGTCCAGTCGGCATTCGTGCCACACCGCGGCCCACCAAAGTGCGCCAACGGCGGCGGCTGGGCAGCGTGAATCATGTGCAAATGATGGCCGCGCGCGTTCGGCACGTGCTCGTGCAGCGGTTCAATCAGGTACCGGCTGCCATTCAAACTGATGTAACCGGCCTATGCAAATCAATCAATGAATTGCTTACACACCAGCCATTTTTTTTTTTGGTCCTACCAGTCCATCGCAGGTGGAGACAGCCACCTTGGAGTCCTGCGCGCCGTGTATGCGACCGACAAAGTGGCAGAGATCACGCCGGAAGCGGCGCACAGTGGTCGCGTGCATGTCGGCGGCGGCGCGCCGCTCCACGACCGCCGTGGGAGAGAGCAGCGCATGGTTGGGCCACAGATCCAAGCGATGCTCCACGCCGCCGAACGTCACGCCGTACGTCACCGCTGCCGGGCCCTTGTCGTCCTGGATGCTGCGTTTCCGGTGCTGCGTTGCCGGCTGATGCGCAAAGAAGTGCGCCAGCGAGTAGGTGAGGAAGCTGCCTTCGTCGGTGAGCTTGCGCGGCACCAGCAGCTCGTACTCGTCGACATCACGCGTGTACCTACCTTGCAAATCAATCAAGCAAACAGGAATGCAATATCAGTGTGTGCGACAGCAGCAGCAGCAGCAGCAGCAGCAGCAGCCGACGGGCAAAGGGAATACATTAAAATTGAAGCGCGCGTGCCCCACATGCGCACTTGCTTACACGTCTGAATAATTCATTAATTGCGTTATCCTATTGCACCTGTGAAGCGAGCGCGCGCGTAATTTACCTTCTAATAAATCGGCCGGCGGCAACAGCCACGACGCTTCGAATAGAATCGTCACCAGCAACATATTGAAATTGAACCACATTGCGCGCTGGATGCTGGATCCCGGAAAGATGCTGACGTCTTTGGTGGATGCGCGCTGCGCGCTCCAAGTAATAACATTAAATAATTGTAGTTTTAAATTAATAATATAGGTGAATTGTAAATGTCACTCAACGCGACGTAGGATACTGATGATTTATGACATGTGTCCTAGATTGTCCTAGGTTGTAATGGTCTTTGGAAAATGGATTCAGTTGACAAAAACAATAAGTACATACAAAAAGTTTATTGCAGACAATTTTCCATTATGATTAATTCACTGTTCAGTAGTAACTTTTTTGCAATGAACAACATACCTATAATTGATTTTTATCTCTGATTTAAATTTACTCTGCTCACTACATAGTAATAACTTATTATGTTGCATTTAATCGAAATTGTCAATCAAAGCGCTGCGGTAGCAGAGCGGGCAGTGAAACACGAAAATAAATCAACATAGACGTTTCAATGCCATTGGTAAATGTTTCCGCATGATCCTGTTTATTTGCCTCTGATTGACTTTGTTTAAATAAATACTCACAATCAGTTTCATACACTGTTTCAGCAACTTCTACGAACAAAATGACTTGAAATAATTTTATATCCAAATTATGAACAGTGTTGATCGTTGATTGCTGAATGCTCGTAAGGACGACCGTGTGAGCAATTTCAAAAATTATTTAACTAGTAGATGCGCCAAAAAAGAGAGCTGGAACTTACAAAATCATAAAGCTGCGATGATGATGTAATGCGTGCGTGCGTATGGAAAACTGGGCGTGAATGCCAGGCAAAAACTGTTTCACATCCGGCGGCATTGCTTTGATATTGTAATGCGCTGCGAAATCATTTATGCGTATACCTATCAATCGGATGCGCGAATCGCTTCGCATATCGCACGAACGCAACGTATTTGTTACCATTTCGATTTCGAGTTCTCGCCAATTACGATTGCATGCGTTTCGCCAATGTGTCGCTTTTGCGTTGGGCACATCCGATATTTTGCATATTGCGAACGGTTATTAATGTAAAACGGCAGAAATTGCAACTGTACCCCTCAATTGCAAAGGCCGTCAAATGCATATCCATTCT
>JARJDR010008522.1:0-22764 GCA_030264135.1 Myllaena sp. GC000078 | reverse complement strand
TTCCACGATTCGCTCGAAAGGTCCTCATCGCTGGGGATCTTCGTGTAGCCCAGTTTCTTCGGTTTGTCGCGCACCAAGAAGAAGATGCATCCCATCACGCCCTGCATTTCAAACCGTTAGCCACACGCTAAAAGCCAAATCCAAGTGTAAACGCTTACCAGAAAGAACGTTAGACAAGCCATGATAGTTGCCGTGATGGGAAACCCATAATTCTCTTGTAAAATACCGCCCACGCTGGGTCCAATCACCTCTCCGAGCGAGTACATGCACGACCAAACACCCGCCACTACGCTATACGTTCCCAAGGAATCTGAACAGCCTCCTTCGCTACAATCCAAAACGCGTTAATTTCTTACAATTAGTTAAATCCATTATGCTTACATTGCGCTGGTGAGAACACTCTGAAAGGTTGGCAGCAATGACAGCGACACGGATACCCCCAAAACGGACAGGGCCAAGATATTCAACCAAAGTGATCTAAAAGTGATCAAAAAGAAACAAGTGCATGGCTAGAATTAGTGAACGGGGTTCTTACTGGCTTAGAAAACTGAGCAATGGACTAGGTCCAAGTAGCAGCAATCCCACCGTACAGGAAAACATGCCCGAAATCATCAGGGACCAATGGTTGTGCACCTTGTCGGCTAGCCATCCCCAAGCCGGACTGGAAATGCCATAGAGGCCGGAGAACAATAGGAAAATCAAACCGACTTTCTCGGGTGACAGGTCAAACTGCCGGAGGTGTGGTTCCAGTGTGGGGTCCAAAAACGACCATGTACTCGACACAACAATTACTATCGCGCTTGTCATGATTACCGAAGGCAGTTTCAGTAACTTCAGCGTAGAAGTGTTTTTATCATCCATTGCATATTCTATTAAAATCAATCATAATTATTTAGGACCATAATATTTCATTGTTAAGATTAGTTTTGTTAGTTACCTGCAATTTGGGGTAAGAGCCAAACATTCACGGGCGTAATGAGGAGCATCGTGGCGCCGAGCGTGAAAAATGGCAGCGCGAATCCACCTAGCTACCCTAGAAAAATCGATTCCTATAGCAACTAACAAGCTATAAAGTGTCTGCAATACGCTACCGAATATAACATGCCGCCTAGCGCCGGTCCTGTGCTCATGCCTAGACCAATGAAAGTCTCCAAAATCCCCTAAAAATGGCGTCGCTTTAAGGTTAAGTTCGTTTAACGGTTTTTTGGGTATCCTACCAGGACCGAACCAATATTATTCGGAAATGCTTTAACGACAAAGACGTAGCTTGCGGTTGAGAAAGCACTTGCGCCGAGCGCTTCCAATCCGCGAATAATCAAACAGAACGTTGTGAATAACGTGTAGTCTTCCACATATTCTAGTAATCTAGAAAATAAAATGTTATACTAGCAGTTACTGAGCGTAGGTTGGAGTTATTACGCAAAGAGTAAATTGCATATGCCTGCTGTCACCATGCCACTGAGAAAGAGAAATTTCGCGCCTAATTTTGGCATCTGCAACAAACGTAGTAAGTAAGACACTTGGTTAGAATAAGTGAATAAGTACTTACAACTTTGCCAAAAATGGGCGAAACAATAAACATGATCAGCGCATAAAAACTGAACACAAAACCGGAAAACGACTCGCTGAGACCTTTTTCGGCTGCTTCCTTGGGGAAGAACGGCGCCATTATCGACATTGAACAGAAGCACATAAAGTCCACGATGGCCAGTGAGATGAGCGTGCGTTTCTGTGTACTGGTGAACTTCTTAATCGCCAACGGTTCCACATGTGAATTGGTTCTAAACACGATTCAGTGGTTGAATAGCTCTTGATTGAGGTTAGAAGGCGACTTACCTAAGTAGCCTTTCGCGTATCCGCCGTATTTCACCGGGTGTATAGTCCTCCACGCAGATGTTCGACATGGATTTGCTGCGCACTGCTTTGCGCATATCGACGGAGAGGTAGTCGGGGCTGCTGGTGGTGGGTCGCGCCAACGAATAGGTGAGATTGCGGCCATCCGAAGACGACGCCGCCGACGATGAGGAGTTGTTGCACGTTGACCGGAAGTCCGAGGAGGTGCTGTTGACGCGCTCGCGTTGTTGCCCGCCATCGGCCATCTTCAATACGCAAAATTAAAGCACTCAAGACACTTATTCACTTTGGAATAATCCGATCATTTTGTGACGGGTGCATCGACGGAATACTTTTATCAGCCCGAATGTTGTTTGATTTGGAGAGTTTGTTGACTGTCGCCGCCGTCGCTCCGTTTCGGTAGGCGTGCGATGCGTTTGTGATAAGCACTACTTACGAGCAACTTACTTAATTGTTAGCCATCGATTACGCACGGCGATTAAGCGCACTTAAGTGCGTGCCATTGATAAACTTAGAGCGTTTGTAGATCATCATCGAGTTATCGAACTATTCTATATGAACGATTAACGTAGCGAGTGTATTGTGATGTTGATTGTGTGCTGAGTAATAAACTCATTTCGCGTGACGGGACGGGAGCAGAGCGTGTAATTAAATCATCGATCGTCCCAATAATCATTCACGTGTCATATGGATAATATAAAATGCACATTATCCATAGGAAATTTAATATTACTTACTCTTTTCAACCAATTATTATGCTAATATAATAGGGATTTAAATACATGGCAATAGCATTTTATGATTTGTTTGACGATCATTCCGCTAATTACAGCGTGTTATTTGCGCTGTGTACGAATCATCACTCACCGTATTGTCATGCATTTCGTCGACAAACTCACGTATACAACGTGTCGTTGATTTGTTTACTGCTGGCTTAATTGGCGTATAAATTGCTACACTTGATTGATAAGTATACGCTTTATGCACGTTTATATGATGGTTGCTTTCCACGCGTTTTGTTTTTTCCAAATCATCCAAACACTTTTTTATTCGCTTCCTGGTACTTGCACGAATCACAATCATATAAATAAGTGATTTGTGATTATTTGTATTTATTATTCATTAGATAAGTTATGTGTTTTGGAATTGGGTAACGCGTTAATGGGTAGTTGAAACTTATGCTCGTGCGAGCGTGCACGTTGTGGCGATCGATGCGCAACTGACAAATTGAACAGCCGACGATTGTAAATAAATATTCCGCATACGGAAAATATGTATCAGTTATCAACAACAGCGGTCGTTACATTAAATTATTCGAAGCAGAAATGGGTATTTATATAATTTTCATCTGTGAATTAAGTTCTCGCACTTAGGGTAATCAATACCATGGATCGATTATAGACAAGAACTTTAAGAAGTTTTACTCACCCGATGGTTGACATTTCGTGGTCGCGCGCAAGTTTCACTGGCGTGCATGATTAGATTAATAATCACTGATCACAATATTAATTCCTTTAGCAGTCTATAGGATTGTAAAACTTCACGAAATATAATCTTTGACGATTTCGCTACGCGTTTAATCCTCGATTAACCACCATCGCGACGATGAGTAAATGATTATAATTCACCAAAATATTATCTTCCATCGCCAAGCGAAGTGCACCATCCATTGTGTCAAAATATTTATCATTAATTAAAGCGCCGTGTTGTACCTATACATCATTGTTTAAATAGCACAAGTTTGAGCCGATAAAATATTTCATTAATTTAATTACAGTTCATTAATTTAATTGCAGCAAAATGTTTGATTTTATAAGACGAATCGAATGCAATTAATACGGGCAGTAAAACAAAACGGATACTCATAATGCTTAATCGTCGAGCGTTAAACGCGCAATGCGCTTTACCACCAACCAACGACGACGGTGGCGGCGAGGCAAGCAGGCAGGCAGGCAGTGCGGGGGTGGGAGCCGCGAACAAAAGTCGTTCGCTAATTATACGTGCAAATGTAATCCGTTTAATTACTCTCGTATCTGATAACATTTGATCAGCATTTTTCATCCGCATCGACGCGATGGTTCACCCAACAACGCCTTTAAGTAATGCTCATATATTTATATAATAATTAATCATGGTTTTATTCATTTGTTCTTATTGTTTGCTGGCTTTTAAATTACAATAGGTCTAACAACTTATCGGGGGTGAAGGGGGATAAGGGATATTTAGCTACCTATGAATATCACTTGGCGCATTGCAAGCACTTGTTGTCTTGATGCGCGTGGGCGGCGGTGGCGTAGTTGGCACTGGCAGTTGCGCAACATGTGAGTACATCACCGTTTTCAATATGTCCACCGTTGAGGATGGTGTGGTTATTGTGATTGTTGTGATCAATCTCGACCGCTTTCGCTTCGTCCTTTTTCCGGCGGAAATAGAAGAAGATCGATGAGGCGACGGCGGCGGCAAAATTCACCGCCGCCAAGCAGGACGACGCGGTGGGGAAGCCCCATTGCTCCAACAGGGCGCCGCCTATCGCCGGACCGAGCATCTCGCCCAGCGAGTAAACGCAGGACCATAAACCGGCGACCAGCGAATGCGTGCCCAGATTGTCCACAAAACCACCGTAATCACTGACACATAAAAAGCCAAACTTTAAGAATTGGTTAAGAATTAGATAAGATAAGAGAACATACATTGCGCCATCTAGAATACTCTGATAGGTGGGCATCAAGCCCATGGCGACGAAGATACCCAGCGCCGATAGGGCCACAATGTGTAACCAAATCGATCTAAAAAAAATCAATACAATTAATCTTGATCTATTAAATAGTAGCAGATTTTTTCTTACTCGGGTAGAAACGTTAGAATTGGAGATGGTCCCAGCAGTAACAGGCTAAAACTGGTCATCGACAAACCAAAGGTCATCAAACACCAATAGTAATTGGTGAGGCGGTCCGACACCCAGCCCCAAATTGGGCTGAAGATCCCATACATACTCGACAGTAGCAAGAAAATAAGCCCAATATTGCTAGCGCTCAATTTATACTAGAAATTCACCGCGAAATAATCCAACAATAAGTTATTTATTTTTCTGGTTGGTTACCTGTCGAAGATGCGGTTCCAAAGTGGGATCCAAAAAGCCCCAAGTGGTTGACACCAGCGCGATTACGAAACAAGTCACAATCACCGATGGTATCTTGAGAATGCTTCGAAATGATCCGCTTTTTACGTTCATATTACACTCTATAAATTAACTAGCTTAGCAACTTACAATTAGCAATAACTAACTAGATAATAGTTGGAGGATACCTTTAGTTGGTGGCAAGAGGAAGATATTTAAGGGCGCCACGAGCAGAGTAATCGAACCAACAACGTAGAATGGTAGACCGAAGCCTCCAATCTTTCTAGAAGAAAAATGATTTCCATAAAAACACCCATCTTTACTCCACCAATAACCGAATCAAAATCATGTTTTTAACAAGGTGAGTTTACAATTGGGTTGATTTGCTTACCGCGTATAGAAAACCACCGATTGCCGGTCCGGCGCTCATACCCAAACCGACGAAAGTTTCCAAAATACCCTGTATGGAACCAATTCGATCAGTATTACCAACTTAATTTTAATCAAAGGGGATTTAAGTAGATGAAATAGTGATGTTTACTTACCCGCACGGTCCCGCCGTTATTGGGGAAGATATTGATCACCAGCACGTAGCCGGCTGTTGAGTATGAGGCGGCACCGAGTGCCTCAGCGCCGCGGATCACAAACGACATGGTCGCGAAGAGGTAGTAGTCCTGTACATAATGGAGCATCCTGTATACCAAACAAAAATTATGGAACAGAAATTATGGATGGTTTCATGTATCAGATAACATATGGAATTTTACAGGAAAATATTCCAAGTCACAGTCACAGACAGACAGTTATTTCCGTTCGAACTTGATTTATATATGCAATCAATATTAACAACTATTTAAATACAAAATTACAAAATAAACAAATTTAGCATTGGCATTGATTGTTAGCTAACTAAGGCAGACTAATTTCTTCCAAGTAATGACTAAACTAGATTTGAGCATTGTCGTTGTGATTCATGCGATTGATAACGATTGCATTTGGACCCAAATAGTGCGAGCGGCCGACGCGACGTCGCAACACTGGTTTCTTACTTGATTTTTTTTTAAATAATGCACGAAAAATGCAGTTGTATTTTTAACGATGGGAATTTTCGAAAGCGATAAGCGATCGCAGCATACCTACGTGCATTTTTTATTCCATATTAATTGTCATTAAGTATACGATTTAAAAAAAGTAATAAAGTGAACAGTTCCGCATGGAAATTTAAAGCAATTGTGACTCACCCGAAAATAATACTGCAAATACCGGAAGTGGCGATACCTCCGATGAACAACGTCTTGACGCCGACTTTCGGCAGCTAAAAACAAGGCAATTAACCACGAAACTGGGGCAGATTGTGAATACGTACGATTTTGCCGAAAATCGGCGACGATACGAATATCACGAGCGCGTAGAAGCTGAAAACAAAACCGGCGAGCGATTCGGACATGCCCTTTTCGGTCGCTTCGCGCGGATAGAACGGCGCCATGATCGACATCGAGCAATAGCTGGAGAACTCGACGGTGGCGAGCATCGTCAAACCGATCTTCTGACGCGTCGTAAACTTCTGCTTTGCATCCTTCTCCTTGCTTTCTTTGCTGTAAAACACACCCAAAAAGCACCCGAATCAAATTCCGCTCCAAGTCCACGATAGTTAGTAATAACAATCGATCCAATAAAATGCGCGGTCGAGCACTTGAAACTGACACGTACTTGAACCCGCATATCGATCAATAGCATCGATCCAGATTTATTACGCGGGCACGCTCTTTATCAACTTCCACGTAAGATATATTTGTCTTTTTCGCTGCCTGTTATAAATAGGCAACGAATCGAATTGATGCAATGCCAATAAGCGCATCTATCGATTGCCAAAAACGAAACGCAGACAGACGACTTACATCTCGATGCTTTTCTTCTTGATAACATCCTTTCTTTTCCTGCGCTTCTTTTGTGTCTTTGCGCTGGTTGCCAACTGCGCATCGCCATTGCTCGCGGTCACCACCACCACGCACACATCCGGTTTGGTCACTTCTACTTCGGTGGTCATTTTCATCGATTGATTGAAATAAGTTATTTCCGGCGCCGTGGCTTTATCTGTCTCGCTGATTGTAATAGTTCTTCTTGAGCGTGTCTCACTCATCCACCGCATGCACGCGCATCACAACTCGTAAACAACTTTACTTATCTCACTCCGGTTGGCGCTCTGGGTTTTAATGACTGCACATTTATTTATTAATTGTAACACACGTCTAATTTGAAGTTTCGGAGCGGAATTGCATTGGGCCGGTGTTATCTTTGAACGACCAAGACGGCGGTGAGCGGCCGAATGACGACGCACGCATCGCGCCGTCGCTAATCATTTATACGTTTTCGCGCTCAGCCAGCAAACGACAGCGCGCACGCACGCTCTCTATCGCTTCAAACATTGTCGGACTTTTATCATCCAACGATTTGACCGTTTTCGTTTCGTTGACGATACACCACTTGCACAATGTCCCTCTGTGATACACGAAATATGCAACATCTTGTTTATATATCTAGCTGACTAATGCAATGATTTATGCAACAATGCATAAATTTTCGGTAAAAAATTGAAGAACAGTAAGTAGACTAATTTTGGGTCACTCCGCCGTGCGACGACAGCGCATTACATTCGGTAATTGTTGTTATTGCCTCGTTAAGGATTATCGCGTCATTGCCTACCTATTGGAATCTTAATTAGATTTTCGTGCTATATTTACTATCCATGAAGCTTTGTGTGCAAAAATTCCCTCGTGGCGTTTCTTATGTGCGGCTGGAACGCACAATATAGCACATGGCAAATAAGTTAATAACAATAAAATTGAAAATAATAAGGAAACGCCGACGGACGAGACGGGACGTGTCGGGACGGGTCGAGTCGCTCTCGCGTGTATTCATTCTTTTGTGTACTTTTGTGATCCGCTTTATTATTACGCACACGACGAATAACGACCGCGACAACGACCACGACGCCGATGATGATGATGATCATCGCCATGGCGACAACGCGCAACATTGCACGTGTGCGACGCGAATAAAGCACGTTTTGCATTTTACGCATTCCCCCCACGTGCTTGCATTTCTAATTATTTATCAGTAAAACAGTAACAAACTTTTTCGCGTGAAAATTGAGCTAGTTGGATTTTTGGAATTTCATAGATTCCTTTGGTTGTAAATTGTTGGTACATACAAACAACCTTGCTGCCGAAAATAATTTTATTCATAGCATGCTCCAGTTTTATCTTATGATCGACGCAGGAGGCTAAGTCATTTCGCAAAGAGCGCATTGTTGTTAACAACCGCAGTTGGAATAAATTACTAACAATAAGTAAACGATTTGGTGCGCCACGAGTTTTTTCAGTTAACATTTATTGACTAATCACCTTTTAATTGAATTGAAAAATAATTGAATTAGCGATGTGGTACTTAATTGATAGTGGGATCAAACGATTAATCAATCATCATCAAATCGAAATGAAATTCTATTCTATAAATTTATAAATTTGCTGAATCTTAACGCACTCACCCTTCATAAATCTGTTGTAATGCACTCCGCTCGTCTTCGTCATCGTCCAATTTCTCCAAACGAACCATTGTAAACTTTTGTAACAACTCAATTTACACACTGCCAATCACCTGAAAACGCAAATAATTCACTTAGTTAGTAAAAAAATAGTAAATTACATCAGTACAAGGATTACATTAAAAGAAAAGCTAAATCCTTTAATTTTCTATGCGTTATCACTGGTTTCTTTTGTTTCTATTGTTGATGCTATGCAATGAAAGGAGGATTGGAAACGTTTAATTATCGCTCGGGACGAGGCGTCTGGGCGCCTGCCGAGATTGCGGATGATGATTAGACTGAATCTGAAACGGTCTAAATAATCAGCGAGCGCAAATCCCATCAGACATCGGCATATATAACATGGTCGAGGAAAGAACAACGGACGGAGATAAGCGGCAGGCGTCTGAAAAACGTGTGTTGCGAACTATGCGAACAGCCACCAACCACAATGCGTTTTGTTCTCTCATCCTCGTGTCGCGTCGCGTATCCAACGCGTTATCACGCGAATGTGTTATATTGACGTCGGTTCAACCGTGATTATTGCCATTGTTGCTATGATTGCTCATCTCATTCCGCATCATTTGACAACAATTCCTTTATTAAATTCCCGTCTTAATTTTCTAAGATACTATTAAGTGATCCATCTATAAATTGCATTGATTAATTTTTCTAATTTAAATCCAAGCTATTTATCATTAAAATTAATTTTATTGCGAGAATGATTAAATTTGTACTCCTACAATAAAGTCTCACGATAATTCGAGACTAATGCGAGAAAAGGATGATTAAATTTTAAAATAAACATTCAAGGCTCAATGATCGCGATTTGTAACACACTTAACACCGCAACCGTTATCAGATTACTTCAACCAGGCAATTACGCAAGTTGTACGCTAGTGTTCAATTGCGTATTGTTTCACTCTAGCCCCATTGTTCATTCACGATTATTAACCATACACTGTCCAATATTACAAATGCTTAATTTCATTCTTAAACAAATTTGTTAAGTAATAGAAATTCAAATTTGCAACAAACAGTTTGGTAATGTCGTAGTGATATGATAGTAGCGCTGGTTGTCTACCGTCAAAGTCCATCGACAATGAATGCGTAGCGCATGCGCATACACTCCACTAAAGCAAGCTTAATTTTTGAAACAAATGTGAATGACTTGCGCACGGACGAGCCGCGCCGCGGTTCAACGCATTCCCTCCCCGGAACATATGTTATTGTTTATTCCTGGCAGCCAGTCAACACAAGTTGCAAAAGCGCTTACTTTTGGCGTATTTTGAGAACATGTTGCACATTCGTATCATTTACATTCAACAACAATCTACCCACCTTATTTTTTGTTAATGAGAATTATTAATATCACTTTACGCACTTTGCCCACAGCACTATGCATAAATTTCACTCACTGCTCGCGATCGATCGATCGATCTAAAGGCATAAGCTTAGCACTTGGCTTAGCAATTGTTAGTCCAAAAGTGTTTATTATTTGTGACGTTGACCATCGGGTTGACGGTGGCGGCGACGCACATGGCTTACGACTATCCACTAGGTACAGGCTGGATTATGTTACGCACGTGGACACATGTGCCATGCAAGCGGAGCGATCGCGACTCCAACGCGACGAGATCGCGACTAATCGACGGCAATCAGTCGGGCGCCGCGGCGCAGCCGCAACGCGCTTACCACCGTATGTGCCACCGTACTCAGGACTCAGGGCCGGTTGAGTCGCACCACACACATGCATGCACGAATCGAATCGAATAGCGATTCATACCATGCAGTTGATTCGTTCAGAGTCATGTATGGACTCATTAATAACTGCAAGTTTAGTACAGTTAGAATTACAGCCAGTTTGGGTCACAGGACAAGATGAACTTATTGTACCGCATGGTGTCGCTCCACAAAGAACTAAAGAACTTTCTTAAGCAGTGAAAGGAATTAATGTCGATGCAATAGTTATTGCCCCGAAGGTATTACCTACCTTTACGCGTGTTTGTTTCTTAATTAATATGTAGATAAATATTTACTATAGCATTCGTAACATAAATTGTGGTATGCTCGAGTGACAATGAACATTTTGTATTTTGCATATGACGCGAGACTTAAAAAACTGGTCGGTCGCTAATCAAATAACCGATTAAATTTTATTAGCATAATTATTAAAATATATAAAAATTTGCATTTTTTCAATTTAAGTAGGTTTCAATTTAATAATTGCTTCAGTGATTTATTGCACGAGGACTAGAAAATCAGTAGCATTCTCGTACACATTTTATTGCAATTTATTGGCTTGCGCTTTCACAATATGCGCGATATTTTGACATATGTTAATATTTTGCTTGCATACTCGTAAGCTTACTTGTTACTTATCATTCGCTTGCGGTTTCGAATGTGGAATATGGAATACCTCTGATACAAACATGAATCATACACGATTCAATCATTTCAAACATTCTGTTCCGAGTTTATTCTTTATGCGAGTATGTAAAGGGCATGCCAGCAGAAGTGCCATTAAAATTAAATATTTATATAAATAATTTGATATAATCACAGCTGTTGTGCTCTTTCTTACTCGTGGTATGTATACAGTTGCCAAGTAAGCGTTTAACATAATGACTTAATGAGTAATAAGTAATGAATGTTAGGTATATACATATAGTAAATGGGTTCAATGTGACTTTCCGCAATGGAAAGCATCAGAAATAACCCACCAACTCGTTAATTGATACGTATAAATGTAATAATTGCTGCATTTGAACACTTGAACATGCCTACAGCTAATTTGCACGAAATGCGGTTTTGTTGGATTTCGGTGTGCGTGAGCATGAGTCGAACGACATGTTGAGGTATGCCATGCGCACGCAACTTAGAACCGTGAAATTTACAGTTGTTTTCGCGTGCGCAAGTGTAACGTGTTTCCGTAACGGAGCATCACTCACCTGATCGAAACGCAATTAACTACTTATAGGTATTGGAAATTTTAAAATAACCAACCAAGTCCCAGAAACTAATAAACGGTTAAGTACTTCAAATAAATTTGTCACCGATTCATTCGCGAATGGAAGTTGTTTGCAGACTGGCCGGTTTGGCGATTGAAATTGTTCATAACGCAGGTGAAAAGGAATTGGTGTGATTAATACAATTGTAGATAATTAATGATTTTGTAGTACAAACTATTAAAAAAGTAAACAATTTACGCATTCCCACACAAACACATTCATACATCAAGCAAATAATATACATATTCATTAGCCACTAGCATCGGTTATTAATCATTCTCGTCACAGAATTTAATTAAATTCATAATAGCACAAATTTCATGCATTAAGTTAGTAAGTTTTAGAAGTCATCTACGTATTGATGTATGAATTTGACATCTTTCTTGATGAAGTCTCGTTAGTAGCGACACGATGTCTTGTTACGTGAAGCATGCGCACGTCAACATGTTTACTCTTGCTAATTACCTTTTTTTTGTTCCTCTACAAGGCGAATGTGCAGGACGAGTGCGGAACAACGTGCGGAAATTGGGTTTGCAGCCACCAGAATCCAGGTAAAAATCATTCGATATTATATATTTGAGCAACGAACAAAGGTTGACATTATCCTGAGAAACTTATTACTTAACATAATGGCAATAATATTGGGTTTAAAATAGTGATACATAATCAATTCGTATTCTCGGTATTCTCTTCCTCAAACTTAACTACCGTCGCATCCTTCGGCACATTATCGCCCACGCTATACAAAATCCCCTCGACCTTGCCATCCTTCGTCGCCTTAACAACATGCTCCATCTTCATGGCGATGATCACAAACAGCGCGTCGCCGGTCTTCACCAAGTCGCCCAACTGCACCAGCACCTTATCGAGCACGC
Source organism: Myllaena sp. GC000078 (assembly GCA_030264135.1). NCBI lineage: Eukaryota > Metazoa > Arthropoda > Insecta > Coleoptera > Staphylinidae > Myllaena > Myllaena sp. GC000078. Next base: position 10,323 of record JARJDR010008522.1, on the reverse strand, counting down.
CCGGCATCGGCGCCACCGCGCGATTGCCAAACACTGCGCCCTGCGCCTCATCGCTGAAGTTCTTCACCTCGATCTCAAACTGTGTCTTGCCGTTGTGATCGAACACGGCCAGCATATTGGCGTTGCGGAAGAGATTCGTGCTCGCCACGTCGCCATCAATATTACTACGCAGCGTTAATCGATCGCCATCGGCGGTGATCTCGCCGCCGGCGCCAATCCAATTCACTCCGTTATCCAAGGATAATTCATAGCGGTTATCTGCGAGGAACTTTACCAGCACACTGACATCTTCCTCGCTTTGCGGATGCTTCAGGCGCACCTCTTTGATGAGGTCGTAATTCGGGCGGAAGCCGCCTTCCACCATGAACGGATTAAACGCGTCGTTGCGTTCGATCGCCTCCTGCAGGACCTCCGATTCATCGAGTAGGATCATTGCCAGGGCTGCCTGCAAGGCGGTGTGGTTGTCGACAGTCTCCTTGCGGAAGAGCGTGTCGTTGTAGTCGCGTATGAAATTGGTGTGCACGTTGCCAGCGACAAACTCCGGATGGCGTGCCAGGTCCAGCAGGAAGTTGACGTTCGTCTCCAAACCTGCAATCTACAAACCGGATATTAATGGTGTCTGGTTCAAGAAGAGGTATTATCTTACATTGTATTCGCAAAGACGGGATTGTAGCTTGGTAAGCGCTTCAGTGCGATCCTCGCCCCATACCACCAACTTTGCGATCATCGGGTCGTAATGCACGGAAACCTCATCCCCTTGCCGCACACCAGTCTCAATACGACAATCGGCACCCCCTTCTGGGGTGGTCAAATGCAACAGTGGTCCAGCACCCGGTAGGAATCCACCTCTCGGGTCCTCCGCATAGATACGCGCTTCAAAAGCATGCCCCGACATGGTGATCTCCTCCTGCGTGACTGGCAACCTTTCGCCGGAAGCGATTTTCAGCTGCCATTCGACGAGATCCTTGTCGGTGATCATCTCGGTGATGGGGTGCTCCACTTGCAGGCGCGTGTTCATCTCCATAAAGTGGAAGCTGTGCGAGTGGCGGTCGAGGATAAACTCCACCGTGCCGGCGCCGACGTAACCGACTGCTTTAGCCGCGCGCACTGCAGCCGCTCCCAGTTCAGCGCGCAGTGAAGGACTCAAACCCGGCTGGAAACCACCACATACAGGATATTCCTTAGGACGGTGCGTTCATTGCTTACCGCTGGCGCCTCCTCAATGATCTTCTGATGCCGCCGCTGCACGGAGCAATCGCGTTCGAAGAGGTGGACGGCGTTGCCGTGCGCGTCAGCAAACACTTGCACCTCCACGTGGCGCGGTTCGCCGACAAAACGCTCCAGCAGCACCACCTGATCGCCGAATGATTTCTGCGCTTCGCGGCGCGCCGAATCGAGTGCCTCCGCAAAGTCAGCGTCGGAGAGGGCGATGCGCATACCTTTACCGCCGCCACCACGCACCGCTTTGATCATGATTGGGTAGCCGATGCGCTTCGCCTCGGCGCGCAGACGTGCGTCACTTTGGTCTTCGCCGTGGTAACCCTCGATGATCGGTACACCCGCCGCCGACATGATTGCCTTCGATGTGCTTCGGTTTTAATTAAACTTGATTATTTTTTGTCGCCATTATGCTGCCAAGTGGTAGCTAGAGACCTTTTGATGCCCATATCGCGGATGGCTGAAGCTGGGGGACCGACAAAGATGACGCCTTGTTTTTGGCATTCTTCGGCGAATTCGACGTTCTCGGAGAGGAAGCCGTAGCCGGGGTGCACAGCTTGGGCCTTGGTGGCTTTGGCAATGCCCAGAATGATGTCGCCGCGGAGGTAGCTTTGCGATGCTGATGCTGGACCGATGTTGTACGCTTCGTCGGCCTTTAAATATCAGGATTTTTAGAAGTAGGAATAATTGGGAGGTAGTTTTGAAGTGGGTTACCATTGAAACGTGTAGGGAATGCTCATCGGCATCGCTGTAAACCGCAACGGTGCGAATACCTAGCCGGTTGGCGGTGCGCATCACACGGCATGCAATCTCTCCGCGGTTTGCGATGAGCACCTTGTCGATGCGGCACGTTGAAGATGATTTCCATCTTGATGGGGTAGTGTGTGTGAGGATTCTTCTAAGATTGCTGAGTCATTGAATTCATAGAAACGATTCTCTTATAGTTTATTGTTATTATCAGTTACATTGATAGTGATGAAGTAAATGGAAAGAAGCTCTCAGAACATTCTAAATTTAAATTAATGCTATGAATAAACGCTAGTACTAAACTTCTACAGCGTTAATAATAAATGATTTAACTAATAATTGTGTTTGTCTGTTTCAGGAAGGATTCTGGCTACATTAAAAATACTTCAAAGTAAATTTCTTCTCTTCTATAACACCCAAAATCGCCAACATTCGACATATGCGTGCGATTTAAAACTTGAGCAACTTGAGTAATGTAGCTTAAGTTCCACTTTAAGGTTAGGATGCGCACAGAAACTTTAGAAGCAAACTTGAATTCTCGGAAGAAAACTTACTTGTGAAACAAAACAGGCGCCCGGTAAAGAACCATTATCTATTGTAACAAAACACACAATCCGCTGGATAAAACAAGAATTCACAGCGCGACGGCGTGCGGCAGTAAACAATTTCGCAAACGCGCACTTTGTTGACTTAAAGCCCCACAGACTTCAGGCACTTAATTGAAATCAATTTAGGAATTAAGTGAAGCATGCCCTGCTGAGCGCGGTGCGACTCTTATTTACATACACGCGTCCGAGCGGCTACGCTGGCGCTTCCACCGACTTTTATCGCGACGATGCGACTGAACTGCGTAAAGCCGACTTAACTACACGCCTCACTACATACAAATACATACTCAGCCGGAATATGATAAATATAAGTCTGTTTGGAGGACGTGCATATTGACCTTTGATTCCGCGCCTCTGATTTAGATATGCAAGTGTATTCCACCATTCATTTTCTCAAACTTACTCAACATGACCTATCTTCTAGTTAAATTTAAATCTGATATAACACCCCAAAAATGATTATCAATAACACTTAAGAATACAGATTAGGTTTATTAAATTAAATATTAGAAAATATACATAGTAGTTAGGTAGAAGCTGGAGCACCTCCACTAGAAGGATTCTGAGCTGCCCCAGTGCTATTAGTGGCAGTTGTCTGGATGTGTTTAATCTTGAGCCTCTCCAGCTCATTCACTCTGGAGCGTGCATGCTCCAATCTGTGCCAGGCCATCTGCAGCACTTTTTGTGATGCATAACCGGAGCCCTCATGAGGTTGTCCTGTTGATACTTGGGTGAGATAATTAATTTGTTCAGTCAGTTTGCTCTCCACCACATTCAATGATTTGAGGAAGGTCTGTGTGTGGTTTTCTGCTTGCTTCATGCTGGACTTTTCTTTGCTAAGCTCCACGAATACTTGACCTAGAAATCAATTAAATGCAATTTCATTAATTACTAGACATGCAATTAGCTATGAATTGGAAATAATTGGGATGTTAGAAAAGTTAACTTACCGGCACTGTGTAGGCACGTAACGATTTCTTTTTCAATCGCATCAAGCGTTTGGATGCGATCGAGGGATGGAGAGGAAGTCATTTTACAGCTCAAATTGTTGATTTTCTTATTGTTAACAATTAATTCTTATTAGAATTGATGTTCTTGTGTGTTGTGTTTATCACAAACTTAATCAAACATAACCTAAATGTTTTTTGCACGTTTTGTTCACAACCTAACCAAAAACCCCAAAAACAAATTTATTTACATTAACAATTTGCTGATTAAATAAGTGAAGAATGGTGATTCGCAACGCATTTATTGATCCGGTTCGGCCCGGAGCACAAGTAAATGAAGACGAGGAGGAGGAGGACAGCGACTTTTCGGACGATTCCGACGTCGATTCATCATCAGACGATTCATCATCAACTTCCGATTCGGATGCCGAAGATCCCACAAACGAAGCAGGCCCATCGTCCCCAAAGCCTGGCGATGAAGAGGAGGAAGAAGACGAGGTGATCAAAGCAATTCGTCGGGAGAATCAACGCGAACGCGACCATCCGCCGGTCATCAATTGCGAAGATCACATCGTCGACATCTCCTTCCATCCCCACAACGATCTCATCGCGATTGCTTTGATAACCGGCGATGTCCTGCTCTACAAGTACACCAACGACGAAAACACGCTTGCGGAGACGTTGGAGCTGCACAGAGAAGCCTGCAGAGATGTGGAATTCAGTGAGGATGGCACTCTCTTATTCTCCACATCGAAGGACACGGACATCATGATCTCTGATGTGGCTACCGGCAAGCTGAAGCAATTCTACGACGCTGCGCATCCGGAACCGATCTATTGCTTGACTGTAATCAACGAGAATCTCTTCGCCACAGGGGATGATGGTGGCATGGTGAAGCTATGGGATCGCCGTGTGGCCGATAAGCAAATTCTGCAGTTCAAAAAACACAATGATTACATCAGTGATATTATCACAGATGATGCAAAACAATATATACTTTGTGCTGGTGGTGATGGAGTGCTCACCACCTATGATTTGCAACAGAGGCAATATTTAATGCAGTCCGAACAGGTCGATGATGAGTTCACGTGTTTGGGTCTATTCAAGAACGACACGAAACTGCTGGCGAGCTCCTCGAAAGGCCGGCTATATCTGTACAACTGGAATGAATTCGGTTTGCATAGTGATATATTCCCGGGGCCAAAGGTTCACATCAACGCGCTGATTCCGATCACCGAGAACATCGTGGCGACGGCGTGCGAGGATGGCATTCTGCGCGCAACGCACCTCTTCCCGCATCGCCACCTCGGCGTGGTCGGCCAGCACGATCTCTCCGCCGACCGCGTTGACATTTGCAACAACGGCCGCTTCATTGCGTCGTGCAGCTTCAACGAGATCAAGTTTTGGAACATTCAATACTTTGAGGACTTCGAAAAGGTGTCGCAGAAGCACAGCAAGGGCAGCAATAAGCGCGAGATGGAGTTCAATCTGCCGTCGTCGAAGCGGCAGAACGTTGGGGATTTCTTCAGCGATCTGTAACGGGACGACGGGATGGGGTTAATATTATTCTATTGAATTTATGTTGCCACGGTAGTTTGATTTGCGCCCGCTTAGAAATATCTAGCAAACGGGCAGAAAAACAACATAACAAAAGCGCACCCGGCTGTGCGACGAAATCAACAATGACGCGAGCGCGCCGCTCTCATTTCCTGTTGTCTCCTGAGACAATAGACACAGACAGACCTCGTATAGAGCGTCGATCGTCACGACATTCCTTCAATCAAAGCGACTTCTTGCCTCCCGAAACTCACCCTTTCGTCATTCAACTCTCAAGGCTGCATATTGCTTTGCGCTGCTGCCTTTTTATTCGGAACACCTAAGACTCGATTTTAATGATCACCCTCGCGAGCCGCTCCGAGCCGATTCCTTTCGCCGGGCCGCTGTACAGCGAGACGCCCGCCCGTCCGCGGCCGATGCAGCCGGAGGTCATCGCCATGCCCGTGTGCCGCGTCTGCTTGGTGCAGTCGTTCAAGCAGGTGTACGATCTCGACTACGGCTTTCCGGCGATCCGCGATAAACTTCTTGCATGTATTCCTTCCTTGGTAAGCCCTCACGCCCTCCCTGGCAGGCTCCGCTCCAACCAAATGCATCCTCAACATCTTAGGATAAGAACATGCTGGATTTGAACTACTGCATCTGCGAGAAGTGCCTCGCCGATCTGAACACGTTTTACGAATTTCGCGAGCGCGTGCTCAGCGCCGAGGTGGACATCAAAGCGGTGATGAGCGAGTCGCAGGCGAGCGACGACTTTGACGAGCTGGAGCAGTACGCGTTCGAGGCGTCGCTGGTGCGCGCCAACGCGCAGATGAATCCGGACCCGGACGTCATCACACTCGCCTCGTCGGGCGCGCCACCGGTGCGTGCTAGCAGTCCGCCGCCGCCGCCACCACCACCGCCGCGTAATCACCATCGTCACCACAATCATCATTCTCACCATCAGCCGCCATTAACGTCCATGCGTAATGGCGGTGTTGACGAGCAGCTCGCCGCCATTGCCACCATTGAAGAGCGCAATAACACCAGCCAGCCGCAGTACATTGGCCCACCAAACGCGACTTCCTCTCCGATTGTGGTGGCGTCGGGTGCGCCGAACGCCGCCGACGGTAGTGTGCAGGTGCTGCACGTGCAAGCACCGCCGCCAGCGCTGCAACCGCAACGCAACGGCTCGTACTACGCGCAGGAGAAGATGTGCCACATCTGCTTCCGGCAGTATCCGAACAAGACGTGCCTGCAGAGCCACATCAAGTCGGTGCACGAACCGAACGGCTCTGGCACGATCATCAAGCGCAAGGTGCTCAACGCGATGATGAGCACACTCTCGCCGGCCGAGCTGAACGCCATCAACGAGGAGGTGGCGAAGAAGTGCGTGCCGACGGCGTGCGCCGAATGCCGCATTAAGCTGCGCTGCATGCACGAGATGCAGTATCACATTCACGCCGTGCACAAGAATCTAAACGTCAACAATGTGCATTTTAATGTAACTTGCGAGGTGTGTCACTTGGTGTTTTCGCATAAGTACGTGCGGGCGCATCGGAAGGAGCATGAGAATCGTGCACGTGCTGAACAGCAGCAGCAGCAGCAGCAGCGCACGTGGGCGACGGTGGTGACGACGCCGACGATGGCAGGTTCGAGCAGTGGCGGCGGCGACAGTAGTGCTGCGCCGGATGTCAGCATGGGGAACTATTGGGAGTGCCGCCGCTGCAAGATTGTGTTTAACAGCAGCGAGCATACGCAGGAGGACCATCGCAAGATTCATCACAACGAGCGACAGAATGCCCTCCTGATGAGTATTGGCGAAGTGGTTGGCATGGTGCCAGTGGGCGTCGCTGCCAATGTGGCGGCGACGATCGAAGCGACCGAGGAGGCGGTTGCCGCTATCACGCCGCCCGTCCTCAAGCACGAGACGGTTATCGAGGAACCGTGCGATTTATCTATATAATTATTTTTACTGTATATATTAGCACATTACGTTTATTATAATTAATAAAAGACGACTGATTGTTGGCGGTATCATTTTAATGTAAGTAGTTTGCCTTTGTAATCAGTATACTTATAGTTTCTTCTTGTTGCAGCAATTCTCTTCAGATTGGCGCAACTTTTGGTGAGTGGGAAATTTTATTGTTAGTTGCCGCGACGCTGGCGATAAACCAATTCGAAATAGACGCTAACGCGAAGGACTTGCACGTGCTGGAGGAGCATCGCCACCTGCAGCTTGTAGGCACCGCTCGGCACGTTTGGCGGAAACAAGCCAGCGGTTATGCGCTGATTGTACGCGTGGATTGTTCCCACGCGCAGGGGACAATCTCTGACTGGTTCCTCCGTGTCGGCGTAGCGTAGCGTTACGTTGCTGTAGAATTTCCGGCGTATGCATTCACACAGGTCGGCGGTGAAATCCGCCAATTTCAGGCGGTATTCATTGCTGGTGAATTTATACGCTTGAAAACGCACCGTCGCCTGAAATCATTCTATCTTTTAGAATCTTGTGAAATATGTAGATTATTTGTAGGTACATGTTGTGATGCGTCTGTGACTACGAGCAGTTCGCCGGTAACGTTGAAACCGAAGTCATTGCGAGTGATTTTGTAAGATTGCACCGCAACGTCGCGCACAATACTTTCATTGTAGTAGTTTAATTCGGTGCGCTGCAAGTTCACATCGTAGGCGTTTTGCTTCTGCCACTGAAATAATAATTAATAACATAGTACTTATTACAAATTATATTGAAAATTCTAACTTCAGCCGATTGGACGTAAATGATCGCCAGTAAAACAATACTCGGAATGGTAAAAGTTAGTCGCGCCATTATTTAATCGGATTTCATGCGAAAATTTATTTTGCGTTGGTTTTAATATCCGAGCAAATGTTATAAAAAGCTTTATTACTTTGCAATTAGTGTAAAAAAGAGATTATAGATATGCAAGGAAACAAACAGGAAGTAGTGAAACGACTTTTTTCTAGGAACATCTACTATGTAATTATGTAGTGAAATTTCGAATTCGAAATCGATCGAAATTCGGAGAATTGCACATGAATTTTACAACCGGCACCTGTTGCAGTCGCATTGCGCGTAGGTCAACAAGCAATAGTTTAAATTGGTAGGGTTGTGACTTTCACGAATTTTAGATCAGGTATAGACTGATTTAAATTTTATACTTCTTAGAAATTCGTTCTGGTCGGGCTATAGAAATGTATTTCAAAGCCAGATTTAATCCAATTTGCGTGGTGTGAACTGCGAACTGACTTTATAAGCTGTTCACCTACAACAATGGTCGACCATATGACATCGATATGTATCGATCTAGCATTTACCTGCGTGCAAAAAAGATAAATATCATGTTTGAAAACTTTTTGGAATATTTTGAAAACTATTAAATCAAGCGTGAAGGAAGGATTACAACATGTTTTCTATGCCCAAAAAAAGAAATCCTTTTTTTTTAATATCTTAAAACGCTTACTTAGTATTTTTCATCATAATTCAGGACAATTTCAAGAAGTTGGCTGTCTTATTTAAGTTCCTAATGAAATTTCATTTCAAACTTGATAGTTTCAGACAAATAATCTTAGGAGACAGTCTCCACTTTTACGAGACAAATATCTGTCGATTACGATGCGACGCGACGTGTCGTAATTAATTTTATAATATTCTTGCGTCTCTGCTTCATCACCCAAGCAACCAGCTCTCTATCATTCTTCTCGAATCGTCTTCGTCTCGAATTTGCGTATTGTCCGACGACGATGACCTGAAACGCAAAATTTTACAATCCGCCAACGTATCCAGGTAGGAAAATGACCGAATAAATCCTCGAATTTGGCCGGTCGGGACTCCCTAATACGTCCGCGATTAGCATAAGCTGTTACGAATTTACTATCGCGCTGGGGTTTTATGGTTAATGCCCGCAAAGCGACGCGACGCACCGCCGCCGGCCGGCGATTTGCAGGAAACACTTTGCTCGTTTACTCGACCAACGATCATTTCCAACACGTCTTTCGTGCGTTCGACATCGATTGGTTTTGCTTTGTGTTTTCTGCGGTGATTGAAATCAAATAGTTTGTGCATCATGAAAGATACCATTCGCCAACGACCCTTTGGACATTTTGTCGGAAAACTGAACGATGACGATGTAAGTCGAAAAACAACACCTTATCCAGCAAAAAGCAATAATTCAACGATTTGAATATTTGGACAGAAAAATTACTTAATCTGGAAGAAGCATCTTGATGAAGATCACGACGCGCGTCCTCGCCGGAAGTTTAAAGTGCGTGCTGATTATGATTGCGGCGCACTCAGCGAAGAATTGATTAGCGGCAACCTTAAGATGCATTCGAACAGCAGCCCAAATACTACTATGAATACAACGGAATTGCGGCTCGACGCAACGTCTGCGAATATACTGGATGAAACTACACTCATCAACAGCCATCATCGCCTTCGCACACCGGAAACGGAAGTCACTAGGATCACCATATTGAATTCAACGATCAAAACCGCTGAACCGAAAAAACGCAGCGCTATACGCAAGAACCTCGGCAAACTCTTCCAGAAACTGATGCATTTGAATAAACCGTCCAACGATTCCACGCTAAACAACAGTTCGACGTATTTTCAGTACGAATTCAACTGCAGTTTGTACGATTTCTTCTAGGCAACATATTGTTCTTCAACCCATATCTTCGTACTACTACAAATTTATGTAACAGTTGTAAATTGATATAATTAGATTTTTGAATTTTTAAACGGACTGGCAACCCTAAGAAGTGGAGGTGGTTATGTAATACGATTGTGTCCGAACATTCACGACATTGGCAACGTCGCCAAAAAAATCTTCCGACGCGCGCCGCCGCCGCCGCCGCGTCCATCTTTCTAGAACATTCTAGAATTAATCGAGTCGCGCTACCGATCACACCGGCGGTCACGTTTTTCCACCTGCCCTTTGCGTGGCGTTCTCTCAGCTCTTCGCCAGTTGCATTTACACATTTGTTTCAAAGGTGAGCGACAACATTTATCCACCAAATCAATTAATTTCCCAGCATTCCGCCGACAATCGGGGCAATGCTAATCGTGAGGTTATAATCGCCATGTGGCCCGGCCCGTCCTATCCCGGTAATTAGATTTCCCTACTAAAATGATCTTTGGACTCTTTGCATAAGAACAATCCGCTGCAATTTTAATTACTTCGCCATTGATATATCTTCGAATTGCGTCACAAGGTTATCGAAGAGCTATCTTCCTAGGGCGCCCCCGG